>JAXGGA010003350.1:0-104286 GCA_038373865.1 Uloborus plumipes | reverse complement strand
TAACCTTTTTCGTAACTTCTGTTAGAAATATTTACTAATTAGTAGATAAAATGTAGCAATATGCTCTGGCTTTGTTTTTAGATGAATTGTTAAGTTGATAAAATTTCTTAGAACTTAAAATTTTTTCTACACTCTTTAGTACCTAATCTATGAACTCTGCATTGAATTCATATGTACGAATAGTAACCGAAATTTCAAATTGTTTCATATAAAGTAATTGAGTCATTGTTTGCTTTATTCAACCTTCTAACCGCTTAATTCACCGTTAATCAAGCCCCGTGGCCGAAACCACGAGGTTCAATAACTCGGGGTTTGAGATTGTTACCACGTGGTTAAAAATTTGGTATTCACCAACAAAATTAACGCCGGAGTTACCCAACTTCGAGGTAACTCAACTGAGCGAGCAAACCAAGCATCCTATTAGTTAAAAAAAGTCACATTACTACGTCATTTGTTTACATTTGGAGTTAACTAAGGTTTTGCGTTGAAAGTAGTGCTCTCTTGCTATTGAAAATTAATTAACACAGCTCACAGCTCATTACTAATGAAATATTTGTCATAAAAAATAAAGAATCGTGGGTGAAAACGTGGAAATCGCCGCAATCGTAGAGCTCCTATTTCCGCCATTGCTTTGACTTGTGTTATTAATGTTTACATGTATTGTGTATGCTCAGAGAACAAACCACGCATTTAACCTTGCTCCTAGAGCTTGGTAAAGTTTCCCAACCAAGCGTGGTTTCTGAAACATGTCAGCGCGTAGTTAAAGTTGACAGTGAATGCGAAGTAGGCGGTAACTCCGGGTTAAGGGCCGGTTTAACCACGCTTGGTTAACAGTGAATAAGGGGGTAAGTGTTTTGCATTCACTTTATTTTATTCTCCAAACAGCACAAAAAAAAAAGTATTGATATTTTGACTGGTAAAATTCATTTCAGAGACTTTATTAGTATTCTTAATCTTGATTATGTGTTTCTATTTTGCAGATGGCTTTCAACCATTGGTCTACTGTGTTTGCTGATTATTTTATGCATTACACTTGTATGGGGTGTAATTAAGCATTCTCGTTGTTTGTTGATATTGTAAGTATTTGTTTTGAGTTTTAAAAACTTCTATATTGTGCATATATATATTATCTTACTGATGAAGCAGATAAAACTGCATTAGCCTTTTTTTTTTCTTTTTTCAGTTTGGTAAACTGACTGTTTTGTTGAATAGTTACTATTTTTAAAAAAATAAATTCTCTTTCTAAAATCATTAGTAATTTTCTTTAAAGATTTTTTTAAAACGTTTTCCTGATCTTAAATAGTTCTTTTAACATATTGAAATTTCTGCTCTAAAGAAAATAACAAATTATTCCCTTTCCCCTTCTCCATGTTTGTAAGATCCAAAAATGTGATTAATTTAAAATCAAAGAAATTTTATCATTTTGTAGATTTCTTGATGAAAATATTTTTTTTTTAATTCATATTAAATCCTTTTTTACATTTCCGGTTAAACAATATCTAGGGAAAAAAAAGGATTTTGTTAGATATTAAACAGTGCATTATCCTTCATTTTTGTTAAATGCATTAGAGCACATGCAAAAATCTTTAGCTGGGGGAAAGAAAAGAAAATAATTTATCTTGTAACTGGTAATAATAAATGCTTTGATAAAATGCTTTTTTCCCCTCTAACAGGTTTTCTGTTTTTGGACTATTATCTGTAGTGATATGTTGGGTACTGGTGTCACTGTATGTTGGTATTTGTGTGGTAAGTTTGTATGTTTTAATGAATAAATATATTAAAGATACTTTCAACTGTATAAAGTATTTTAATTCTTTCATTTGCCATATGAATAACATTTTAGTTCACAATTAAGAGCAGAAAAAAAAATTACATATTCTAAAAGTTAAATTTACGCAGAAATTCCCAAGAAAACACACAAAGTTAACAAAAAAATTAAATTATATTTACCAAATGCATAAAATCTTGAAGTAATTTCTCAAGTTTGTTTTTTAACCCCGATGCAATAAGGAAGGCAGTTATGTTTGATATATCTGTGACACTCTAGCACCTAAACTAATGAACTGATTTCAATTTTTTTTTTTTTTTTAAACTTGAAAGGAGAGTTGATCGAGTGTGATCTTAGGTAGGTCGCATCTTTGGATGACATTAACGGATAGATTAAAAACTTTTAAAAAGTTTTTTGCGATTTTTGAAATTAAAACATATTTGAAAATTCAGAACCAAAGTACCAAAAGAAAGAGAAACTTTTTCTGCATCTGATAAAATGTGTTTAAAACTCCATGTTGTATAGAACTTGCATTACAATCTATTTTAGCAGATGCGGCTAAGCCTTCATTTATGCGATTGGAAATGGATTTCAATGTTGGCCAACAAGAAAATAAAACTCAATGATTTAAAATGTTTATCTTTTGCCAGTTTCTATTTGTTAATGATTAAAATACTTGTAATTGATTTTAGTAGAGCTATTATAAACAGATTTTCAATTTTCTTTCTTTATTCTGCTTTTGAGATTAGCAAATTTTTCTAGTAAGGATTACCTCTAATTACTATTACCTACTTTGTAAAATTTATGTTTAACTTTGCATCTTTAGCTTTGCGTTTAGTAGTTATATTTCTGCACTTTTCGTGTTAAAGAATCTTTCATAATGTGTAAAAACGATTATGTGAAAAGATCGTGATTATTTATGATTTATTATGATTGATGAAGTATGTCATTAAGAAATTTCAGAAAATTTATCTATAAAAAATTATTTTAGGCTGGATCTGATTTCTGTCTTGATCCTGAACCATTTTTGTATCAACAGACAAATGGAGTTGTTGAATCAGGTAAGAAGTTTTTTTTTTTTTTTTCAAAATACAAATGCAAAGAAAGGGAGAAAGTACTATGAAACAAATATTTTTAGAAACATGTTTAACATATTTTGTTTCTATTTCTCTAGGAGTAATGACGTACTATATGCATTGTGATGAAAAAGCTCAAGATCCATTTAAAAAGGTAATAATTTCCAAATGAGCACTTACAATCAGTCCACAAAGTTGCAGTTGTTGACTTATGTGTCATTGTGTGGTTCAAACTGACCAAGCCTTAGTTAATTTGGTTATATTTGCATACCGCCCCAACATTGGCCAGCCAGCCTTCAGTAGCAATTACCATGCTATGACAAAGAAACATGAATATTCCCAATGCCTCAAAAAAGCTATTGTAAATATGGCGTCATAAATTGTCAAATCATTTTAAAACCATTATTTCCATGTTATTACAAATTGCAAAGTGTTTTAAGCATGTTTTTATGAAATACTTTTTTACTGATGACAAAAAGGTTTCTAAAGGGCTAAATAATTTAAAATATTTCACAACCGAACACAAAATGTAACATTAAAGAATACTTAATGGATAAGAGTTGACATAACTTATAATGAGGTTTGATTGCATTGCTTGTTTAATGTCTCCAGTTTTAATCTTATATATATAGTCCTTGAAAGTTTTGCCTCTCAAATTTGATCCTTGTTCCTCCATTGCAAGTACTTTTCATCATGATCCTCTATCTTTTGTTAAAACCTGTTGTAAATCTTATCTCCTTTCTTCACTATTTTGCATCCCACTCTCAGTAGTTCATGCTTTTGAAATTATTTGTAAGCTGTGAATTTTTTGGCCCACTCACTTGCTGGTAAAAGTTGCAGCTACACAGGAATTTATAGCAATGGGTAAAATACTATTACGAGGAAAACAAGAAGTTCTGTCAAGAACTAAACGAGCCTACTTTCCCGTACATCGACATTGGCATTGTAGCATCTGATAAATATTCTCTTGATTATTAACTGAAAATTATGTCAAACATACCTTTATAGCACTTAAAGCTGATTTCTAAAAGCAAAATATACCCCTCTCATCAGATGAAATAGACACGTAAAAAGTAACTAAACGAGTCAATAAAGTTTTGTCGCACCCTTTAAAGAGTGTAACTGTTATAGTTCTTCCATAGAAAAATTCCACAATCGTTTTCAAAAGAAAAAAAAATAAATAAATAAAATAAAAGTACAAAGAACATCAAAACACATTTTATCAAAGACAGAAAAAAAAACTCGTTCGTTAATAAAATGTCTTGAATTTCATTTTTAATCCGTTGCCAGTTGTTAAATATAAATAAAGAATAAAATGCTCTTGTGAATAAAAAATTTTTGTTAACAAAAAAAAAATCGTCTGCCAAAAAAAAAAAAAAAATAATAATAAATTAAACAAAACAAATAAATAAACAAATTGTCTGCCCAGTCAGTCATTTTTTTCTGAGCCTGCATTTCCGCCATGTTTGCGGAGTCGGAGTCGAAATCAGAGTCCTCACAGAAAATTATTCAGAAAAGTACTTTACAATACATTATTTATCAAAACCATTTTCTTACAAAGTTAGTTTGAAGGAAATCCGCTTTCAAGTTCAGAATCAACATTCAATTTAAATTTCCCCGTAGGCGCTCATGTTAAAATTTTTTCTGAACGGTTCATCATTGAACGAAAAATGTTTCAAATTGAAAAGTGAAATATGGGAATAAGCCTCTCCGAAATCTATCGAACAAAAAAAAGTTAATTCAATTCGGACGGTTCACTTAAAAGTTATTAGGTGGGGAAAGGTTATTTGAACGGTTCAGTGTTGAACGAAAAATTGTTCAAATCGGAAATTTAAAAACGGGAATGAAGTATTCTTGATAAGATCTTTCTAACAAAAAAAGGTTTTTTCAAATCGGACTGTTCATTAAAAAGTTAGTATCGCGGGGCAGGTTGTTTGAACGGTTCAAAGTTGAATCAAAAATTGTTCAAATCGAAAAATCAAATATGGGAATGAGCTGTACTTGCTGAGATCTTTCCAACAAAAAAAAATTTCGTTCAAATCGGAATGTTCATTCAAGTTATTAGGGGGGGACAGACCGACCGACACACAAATTCCCCATCTCAATACCGTACTTTCAAATTTTTAATTTTTCGATATTTATTTCATTTTTTTGTTTCTTTTTGGCTTTTTTTTACTTGGCGATATTTTTTGAACTTGGCGATATTTTTTGGACTTGGCGATATTTTCTTTTAGTCAACCAACAAAGTTCATGCGGTTTTTATTTATTGTTTACTTCTCTGGATTATATTGAGTAAACAGAATGAAGTGGTGGGGGTATCTTTGTACACAAATTAAAGCTTATTTAATGCAGTATTATTTAGAGTATTTGATTAGTTTGATTACTTTGAATTTAAGTGAAAAATCTAGTTGAGTATGGCCGTGTCAAACGCAATAATTCGTGCTTGTTTACTTTATGAGTTCAAACTTGGTACCAAACCTGCAGAAGCTTGTCGTAAGATATGCACTGCTTTTGGGGAAGGTACTGTAGCTGAAAGGACGGGTCAGAAGTGGTTCAAGAAATTTGCCTGGGGGGAAGAAAATCTGGAAGATGAACCTCGCTCCGGGAGACCATCAACGGTCAACAACGACGAGATCAAGCTGGCAATCGAGCAGGATTCAAGTCAGACATGTCAAGCACTTGCCTTAAGATTCAATGTGAGTGATGAAACTATTCGTAAACATTTGCACCAGCTTGGGAAACGATGGAAGCTAAGCAAATGGGTACCACATGAATTGAGTGAAACGAACACACACAGCAAGAATCACTCAAGAAACTCTGGCACGATTACAGTGGGAAGTTCTACCCCACCCTCCGTACTCACCAGACCTAGCCCCAAGTGACTACCAAATGTTTTTGGCAATGGACAACCATATGCGCAATCGGCGGTTTCAAAATACAGAGGATTTGGAAAACTAGGTGAAAAACTTTCTTAACTCTCAAAACCCAACTTTTTATAAAAACGGGATATATGGTCTTCTGTCTAGGTGGGAAAAGGTAATACTTGCTGATGGTGATTATTTTTCTGAATAAATTTAATTTAAACCCATTTTTTTGTGTTTTATTTATTAACATTCAAAACCGCACAAACTTTGTTGGTTGCCTGGTAGATGCATTAAGCCACTTTTAATGCTTTTTTCATCTCTTTTATTTTTAACGGGAAAGTAGGCTAAAAAGCCTGCCTCCTGTTCTTCATCTTTCTCGGAACTGTGCTTGAATTTCTTGCTTACCTATAAAATTATTTTTAAAATTTTTTAATTTTATAAGAAAACAAGAAGTCCTATGTTCTTATATACCTATATTATTCTTAATTTTATTTACATGTACATACAGTGGGACCCGTATAAGTTTTCAGTCATACCAGTGATAATAGAAAGTGTACCAAGCCCGAATATATAAAATCAAGAGCAAAGTGGATAATCTAATTATGTATAGTTGAAAAATTGATACTTATCCAACGAGCTGGTGCGGAAAATGCTAACAACTCTATACTAATAAATTTTGCTTCTTTGTTGGCTTGCACAAAAAAAAGTTTCAAAGTTTTCTTGCTTTGAATAACTTGATCATATGAAAGAAAAAAAAATGCCAGAGCCGCTTTAAACAACTATGAAAGTAATTTACCCTGAGAAAAAAATCATTAAAAAGTGCTTGTGTAAGTCTTGTAGATGAAAAAGGATTTTGATCTGTTTGTTGAGAAACATTAAGCAAACTCTTTGAAAAGAAAAACCAGAAATCTGGAATCTTTTAACATTATCAGTGTAGACTTTTTCAGGGACCAGCCCAAAATGACATCGGAAATGGAATAATGTATGAAATGACAACGTGAAAATGGAGTTCAACTCTACATGTGATGTCACATTTATTATTTTTCTGTATCAATATGTTTTGGATGCATTACAAAAGTATTCTTATTTTTATATAGGCTTCATCTGATGGAATTCAAGCAATTAAAAACCTAAAAAGTACTTTAGAGCAAATGAACAGAACTGTTATTAATGAAGTTGCTGCTCTTATTCTTCAGGATAAACTTCAAGTTGTAAGTTATACCTATTTATTTTATTTATTTTTCCAAGCTTTATATGGAGGTGATTGCAATTTTTTTGTGAAAGAGAAAAAGTAGCAGCATTAAAATTATTTCTTTGTTTAAATATCCTCTCATTACAGCATTTGTGATCAATTTATTGCATTTTTTAACTTCTTTTTTGGAGTGGAAAAGTTTCTTGAAAATCCCATACATTTTTTTTCACTAAAGTTACCCAAATGTTCTACACTGTAACAAATGTTTTAAACTAGGGATTCACCGATTAATCAGCCATAAGGGTCATTCCACGTCAAGTGATCCAACATCTGAGAAAAATTTTACCTTACATTTTTGTATTTCTTTCACATTTGGCTCATCAATTGTACCCCTTGAGGTAATCAAAAGTCTCAATTTTTGGATTTTTATCTCTATTATTTTTTCATTTATGAGACTTTGAACTTTGGAAAAACCCTCGTTTTTCCATGGATAAGGGTACATAAAAGGGACCATAACTCGGCACCAAATATAGATAGAACGATTTGGTAAATGGCATTTTAAAGTACGTTAGTTGCCGCTTAATTGGATATGCAACATGACTAATTTGATAAAAATTTTCTTTTTCAAAAAATGAAATTTAAATTTCAAATTTAAATTTCTCAAAAAACATATAATGAATTTTTTTGAAAAAATTCTCAAAAATTCTTGTGTATTTCATCTATGTTTGTACAAATTTTTAGATTGGGATCTCAATGGGATCATATTTTTTTGAATTTTTGAATAAAACTGTATAGGAAAAAAATGATATTTTTTAGATTCTATTTATTTAAATACTAAGTTCTCTTGCTCGTGATGGTCTAAAAAGTAGTAAACAAACATGAATATGTTTAAAGTGAGCTGGCATGAGCTTATAGATTTGTCAGGTTCACCCCCCTACCCCTTTCTTCCCCGCACAACCACTCTTTTTTAATTCAAAACTGTTCAAAATGTTTAAAAAAAACAAAAACTCTTTGATACAAAATGAATAGTAAACTTATTTAAAGTGGGGAAATGGGTTTCCTTATAACTAGACGAAGTATCCCCCTCCCCACCCAAATATACCATTCACACTATACTAATATGACGTCTAACCTGGGGATTGAGTTGAGGATTATTTTCACCCTAGGTATATATATTGTTTTTCAGACGAAGTGTTTCTTTTCGATCCGAACTTCAAAGTGTACTTCCATTCAATATCTGAAATTTAACTTTATGATTCATTTCATCTTCTACTCCAGCACCAATCTTCAATTTTGAAGGGAGGAAATAAATGGGTCGCCCCAATATCATAGCAAACAGCAAAATAGCACTGTTTCGCCTTGTTCTCATCGTTTTTTCTATTCTTTTCGCACAAAACTGAAAATAAATCAAAATATCAGATCATATGTCTGTGTCCCCATAACTATCTTTCCACATTATCTAGTGTGCAGCTGTTATTTAATTTTTTTAATCGTTTGTGTTCTTTTTCATTTTGTTGTAAAGGAAAGTAATGCAGCAAGATATATCTATATATATATATATTAAACAAACACTGCTTTTTTGAGCACAACCTCACATGTTGTTTAACTTCTTTACAGATTGCTCCCCCCCCCCTTACCCTACCTTTCCACTCCAAACTTTTATTTTTTTTATCATCCCGCCTAGCCCCATTTCAAAGCCTTAGTCTCTACTGATGTCTGGTAGTGTTTCAGTTTGTTCTGTTTGTTACTCTTTCCTATTAGCTCATGAGCTTTGTCCAATAAGAGAAAGGAAAGGCAGTGATGGGGACTGACATATAACGTGACACTTTAATTTCTTTTCAGTTTTGTGTAAAAATAATGGGAAAACATTATGAGAACAAGGGGAAACAGTGCTATTTTGCTGTTTGCTATGATCTTGGGGCGACCCATTTATTCCCTCCCTTCAAAATTGAAGATTGGTGCTGGGGGAGGGGATGAAATGAACCATAAGTTTAAATTCAGATTTTGAATGGAAGTACACTTTGTGAAGTTCGGATTGAAAACGAAACACTTCGTCTGAAAAACAATATATACCTAGGGGGAAAATAATCCTCAAATCAATCCCCAGGTGAGACGTCATATTAGTATAGCGTTAATGGTATATTTGGGTGGGGGAAGGGTTGTACTTTGCCTTGTTATAAGGAAGCCCATTTATCAACTTTAAACAAGTTTACTGTTCATTTTGTATCAAAGAAGCTTTTTTTTAGCATTTTAAACAGTTTGGGGGGAAAATGGTTGGGTCAGGAAGGAAGGGAGGGGGAGCTGACCAATCTACAAGTTAATGCTAGCTCACTTACCTAGAGTAAAAATAATAGTCAATTCAATCCCCAGGTTAGACGTCATAATAGTACAGCGTTAATGGTATATTTGGGTGGAGGAGGGGGATACTTCGTCTAGTTATAAGGAAACTCATTTACCAACTTTAAAAAGTTTACTATTCATTTTGTATCAAAGAGTTTTTTTTTTTAAACATTTTGAACAGTTTTGAATTAAAAAAGAGTGGTTGTGCGGGGGAGGAAGGGGGGAGGGGGTGAACCTGACAAATCTATAAGCTCATGCTAGCTCACTTTAAACATATTCATGTTTGTTCACTACTTTTTAGACTATCACAAGGCAAGAGAACTTAGTATTTAAATAAATAGAATCTAAAAAATATCATTTTTTTTCCTATACAGTTTTATTCAAAAATTCAAAAAAATATGATCCCATTGAGATCCCAATCTAAAAATTTGTACAAACATAGATAAAATACACAAGAATTTTTGAGAATTTTTTCAAAAAAATTCATTATATGTTTTTCGAGAAATTTAAATTTGAAATTTAAATTTCATTTTTTGAAAAAGAAAATTTTTATCAAATTAATCATGTTGCATATCCGATTAAGCGGCAACTAACGTACTTTAATATGCCATTTACCAAATCGTTCTATCTATGTTTGGTGCCGAGTTATGGTCCCTTTTATGTACCCTTATCCATGGAAAAACGAGGGTTTTTCCAAAGTTCAAAGTCTTATAAATGAAAAAATAATAGAGATAAAAATCCAAAAATTGAGACTTTTGATTACCTCAAGGGGTACAATTGATGAGCCAAATGTGAAAGAAATACAAATATGTAAGGTAAAAAACGTTGGATCACTTGACATGGAATGACCCATAATCGGCCACTTTGCTTATTAGATCGGCGGGAGAAATATTCTTTAAATATTATTTTTTTAAGTATACCTTCATCAAGAAACGATGAATAATTTTATTAACAGTAAAAAGAATGTAATTTTCTGCAATCTTTACTAAAACATATAGTATGAAAGTGCAGATTAAAAGCAAAATAAATAGTTCATACAGTGCATAAAACTGAATGGAATATTAAAAGATTACCCTGACAGCTAATATTCATGTGACACTATTCGGAATGATTAAATTCCTAAATTTTTAAATAAAAATACAAAAACATGAGTATTTTATTTATTTATAATCAGTCAAATTTTGCCAATCAATGGGCAGAAAAATATGTTTTGCATAAAAGTACTTTTAGTATACCTTGAGTAAGAAACTTCAATGAATGAATTTATAAACCAGAAATAAATAATTTTCTGCCTACTTAATTAAAAAATCTGTAGTATGGAGGGTAGTGAATAAAAACAAAACAGGATTCAAAGAATGAAATGTAAAAGAAAAATCGTCACAAATGACATAACTTTTTAATAAATTAATTTTCCTATTTTGAATAAATATACATATAAGTCTTGAATTAAATGGCTACTAATAATTGAACAATAAATTTAAATTTAAAGCACTCCTGAATAAGAAAGAGTGCTTACTACAGCCTCACCCCACACTTTTTAGTTTTCATGTCTAGTTAACATAATTAACAGTGTGTTAAATGTTATGGATCAATATAATTTTATTAACAACAATATGGAAATTGGTGCAAAGAAATTGGATAAAATTTCGAAATTACGTTTGGAGTATTAGAAAAATAGGGAAACAAAAATATTTTCTCAGAAATAACTATTTCTAAAACCAGAATTGTAAAAGGAAAAGGGATGATGGTGGAATTGGGGGGGTAGTATTAGAAATAATCATCCTGATTATTAATTGGCTATGCCGATTAATCAGTAATCAGCTTAACAATGCATCCCTATTAAACCCTAATCAAGGATGAATTCTATTTTCAAGAAGGTGGGGCTGTGAAAGAAGACTAATTATGTTTTTTTTTTTTTTTTTTTCAATTCAACCATATGTTTATGCTTAAGTATTAATCAAACTCAGCTTTCTATTTTAGACATACCTAAAATCAATCACAGACTAGTTAGAATAAAACAGAATTGTTTTATTCAAAATGACTTTGTCAAGGCTTTTTATCGATATTCCGTTTTTAATTTGTGTGTGCTCAAAATAAGAGAGGTAGTATGTTCTGATAATTGGAGACTTTGTTTAATGGAGTTTAAATAATAGGCACACTACTGTACATAGCTTTTTTTTGTCTATAAATAATTTATAACATTAATGTTACTTTTGAAATTTCTCCTCCATGCTTTTTATCATAAGTATTTTGTTCCCTTATTTAACTCTTCTTTTTCTCTTTTTTTTTTTTTTTTGCTAAGATTGAAGAAAGAATCAATCATTTAGGTGAGCACATAAATCAAACGGAAAAATTCCTGGGCTCAATTATTGATGTTGTGCAATGTAATTATGTGAATGGAGAATATAAGTCTGCTTTAGCATCAGCTTGTGTTGACACTCTGTAAGTCTACTTCACTTTATTATAAGATATATTTTGAAATTGTTTATAATTGGTAGTCTTTTAACCAACAACAAATATTCATTTGTGTAAAAAAATATTTGATATCAATAGAAATGCATTTTAATTAAAAAAAAAACTTATTCGAAGATGCCCTGTCTTATGATATGATAGTATGCATTTCATTCAATAAGAACTAAATAGAATGTGTAGAGATAATGTGGTAGTTGTCACCAAAATCAAATTACTGTCTCATTTGAAATATAATGTACAGTCATATGAAGCAGAACTTATTGCGGGTAGTCCAAAAACCAGATAAAATAAGGAGTAAAGAAGATAAAAAATGTCTTTTGCTTAAAAATAATTGCATTACACATGCTAAGCTCTAAGTAACAGCACTGTAAGTCAGAACACTAAAATGTAATCAAGACTGTTAACTTTTCATCAAAGAAAAATTCAGTAACCTGGAAGTGAAAACCACAGCAAACTAAAAAAAAAAAAAAAGGATTACCACTCCATCAGAGAATTCCGAGAAGGCTGTAGGCATTTTCTTAACCTATTAATGCCTGACATTTTTTTTCCAAAGATAATTTGTATACTGGTTACAAACAGTGTTTAATGGCCAGGAAAAATAATGAAAAAAATATCATGTAAAAAATAATTTTTTTATTAAGGAATGAAAAATCGTCCTTTAAAAGTTACGATAGATACCAAAGGGTACATACTTTTTTTACTAAAATTTTTTTCTGCCTACGATATAGTATTTAAAAAAACATTTTATAAGAAGAAATAAAATCAGCAATTAACATAAACTGGGAAGCTGGGAACAATTTTGAAAACTTAGCTTTTTTCTTGAGATTGAGAATGATCAAATTCTTGGTAAAGATATTAAAACTGCTACAGAACACTTTACAATGGTTATTTGCTGCAATCTGTTAATAACAAATTGAAACAATACCAAGAACACTATTATTTGGTTGAAATGTTCATTTTTGGTAATTCAGACTCTTTTTTTGGACCGTCCCTAAAAAAGGACCCTGGGCATTAATTCGTTAATCTTTCCATGTGGAACAGATGATAAGAAACTGAATACCAGCTTTCTTTTTTGAAATTACAGTAGGCACTAATGCGTTAGCTCCTTAAGGAAATAATGGTAGGGGTCTTCAGAAAAGTAAACATCGTACATCATCCGATAATAATTTAATTAATTGCAAATATCGCTCATGAGTAAGAAAAGTGATACAACTCATTTTGGAAAAACATACCAACTAGTGATTTGAAATCTAAATTCAATGCCCTTTTTCGCCACAGTAATTCATTTCTATATAGACTTTTTTAGTTTAAAGTGAGGTATAGTCCACATTTAAGCTCTAAATGTGTCAAGCATTGTTTAATGTCATCTTATTTTGTGTTTCTTCATTTATAGAGAGGGTACTGCTTTTATGCTAGTATCAGCAGTTGGAAGTGGCTTATTGTTTACTGTCTTAATATGGGTGGCATCTCATACCTGGATCCATATTAGAAAAAAGTAAGGTGTATCGAATTTTATTCTTAATTATTAACTGTTTTTAGGCCCTATTTTTATTTGAGCTTTTGAACACTACAGTGTGTTTTTGATATCTCTTGTTTGTTGTAATCTTAATTTATCAATCAGCCTAGAAAACAAAGGAATCATAATAACAGCAACAACAGTATGGGAATACATTGTGCTTAACTTAATGTTAATGTTTATTTCATACATTTTTCTAGAAGAACATTTTTGAATGAAAATGTCAAGAGATGTTTGAAGCAACCTGTATTATGATGCTCTAAATTTCATTTTCTGCAATAAGCAAATTTAAAAATTAGTGTGAATAACATAGTTTGCACTGCACTTAAAACTAAAAAGTTGCATTTTTTATATCTTTTAGCTTGCATTCTTTGCTTTTTATGCAATAATATACATTTTTTCTTTAATGAATAAAACTATTGGATTTCAGTCTTTTTTTTTTTTTTTTTTTCTCAATTTTGCTTAACTAGATCTTGTGGTCTCTCAGGGTGTATCAATACTGGAAATACTAGATTTATACTTGATTTTATTTATTTACATTCCGGTAAAAGCATATTAAAAAATTGAATGAAATGTGTTCCACTGATATGAACTGAAATTCAAAATTATACCATATTGTATTGAAAAAAGAAAAATACTAATCCCAGTCTGATGACTCTATTCACTCACAGGTTATCACGTTTATAAATTTATCACAGCCTGGATTATTATCTAGACTGTGATTAGCATTTTTCAAATATAAATATGATATAATTAGAGATTTAAACTATCAGAACTAGAAAATGCTCGAAATTTAGCAAGTTGATTAAATGTAAATTTCTGAGTGATTGCTTACACATTGATTTGGTAGATTAGGTTGGCAAAAATATGATATTAATTTAATTGGAAATATTATTTAATTGGATGTTGGATAAAATCAGTGTTACATCAGCTAAGACTGCAGGTACTGTGCTGTTTGTAACTTAATGTAGAATGAAAAAAAAAAAAACAAAAATTGGGTGAACTGGGAAAAGTAAGGATGAAAGGAGGTCCTTCTATATGTCTATATAAAATAGGTGTAGAAGAATAAAGAAAGTTCCTAGTATAGTATTGAGGTCTTCAACCCAATGTCCTTAGAACACGAAGGCTCCCTTACACTTTGTTAGGCTTCTATAAGTGATCACAATTTGCCTAATCAAAACTTCAGAATTTTAGTGATATTTAATTTTTTTTAAAGTTAAATTCTCTAAAAGGGATTGTTGTTTAAAATAAACAAATAAGTTGTTTAAAGAAAAATCTTTTTTTTTTAATTTGTTATAATTAAATAATATACATGAAGCATAACTCAAAAGATTTTGAGGTACTTGGTTTCAATAAATTTTATTATAAATATAATTTTGGTGGAGTGTTCTATCTAACAAATGAAAATAAGGATTTTGTTGATGCTTGAAAGAATCATTGCAAAAACTACTAAGACGGAAAGATGACATATGTATGATTTATTTTATTCAGCTTACTAATATCTATTAAAACTTTTGTATCTTCAAAAACTCCAATATTTATTTTAACTTATTTTTCTCTTTTTCAAGACATATTGCTTTTCCTAGAATATATATGTTTTTGAAGCAGTTAGTAGAAATTTGGTTTTCTGATTCCAGTTTGCTTTAAAAATGTATTCTTCAAGGTACAGTTTGATACTTTTTTCAGGCGACTTGGGACCCATTTGCGCATGCCTCAGGTCTCTACTGATTTTGTTAAAATAAGGGTGATAGTGATAAGAGAGATAAGGAAATGTGAGGAGATTGTTTTATTTTTCGTAGGGTTTGTTCATTTCAGGTGCTGGTTTGTGCTGATTTTTTTTTTTCTTTTTTAATTTATTCCCCTTCCTTATAGTTCTAGAAAAATAAAGTAATATTGAACTAAGCAGAAATGCTACTGTGGTGCATTTTCTTAATCAAGCCATCATCCCTTTTTGAAATAGAACCATTCAACTGTGCTGTGCTAAGCATTGCACATTATAACAAGACTTTGTTTTGTTGCAAATTTCTCTTTCAAGTTTTAGTTGTTTATCAGTACCACTGTCAAAATGAAATAATAATAATAAAAGAAGAAAAAATTTCCTCTTGAATGAAAACGGGATATATGTGTGTGCAGCAGAACTGCTACCCACAGAATTAAAGTATTCTAAATTTAGTGAAAATAAACAACTAACTTTCCCAAGCTGTTTCTGAGAATGTGTAATTTTACTTACTTTGCGATAAGAAAACTGCCTGGATCAACATCAATTTTTGATTGAGTTCAAGATTTTCTTTTGAACCATGATGATATAAAAAACCATTGTAAAATTCTCTGAGTGCAATTATTGTTTTAAAATTTTGATTATTGGTCTCCAAGTAGATGCAATAGAAATGGGAAAAATAACGACCGAGAAAGCACCAAGTTTGTACTTCGAATGAACTTTGCTTTTTTTTTTTTTAAATCTTTTATATGGTTTTTACTAATATTATTTTTTAAGTAATCAGCCTTATCCCCCCTTTTCCTTTCCTCCACACTAGATGAATTGAAAAGGTGCATGTTCCCTTTTACTGTTTATAATAGAAAGTTGTACCAATAAAATTTTTATTCATTTTGTGATTATTTTGAATGCATGTTTTTATTGTTATTGTTTATGGAATGAAACTAATTTATTAATTTTTTGTACATTGTTTTATGCATGTCTCACTTTATGTTGCAATTACTATAATTTATGCATGTTTCAGTACTGAAATTTTTGTTTATTGTTTTCGAATTCCTTCCTAATTATATCCTAGGCCTGAATTGGAAAACATCGATGAAGAGGATCCTTTCTTACCTCCATCTTCTGCCATGGTGAATTCCCGAAGAAACCGTGAGACGTACGGAAGCACTGGTTTTCGTCCCCGTTCCAGTCATACCCCTCCCCAGACCCCTTACTTCAATACGTCTCTGTGAGCTTCTACGTCAATTTGTTGTGCGTTTGCACTAGAACTTGCTCATGCTTTTAGAACTGAAGCCTGGGTTTAATAGGGGTCAAAAAAATATTATAATTATGGGTTCTTTTTTTTATTGTTAGTATTTTACACTGGAATCAATAAATGTGTGGCACTTTAGTGACTAAACCTTAATGCTTTCTTTGTTAGTTTGCCTTTGCTTCTTTTAAGCATTTGTTTACTCCGATTTTAATATTGCATTTTGATTTGCCGGTGTCTTAATATTCTTCTCTGATTGAGAATCATACTTGCCAGCGCTGGAACATTAACAATCTCATATGCTCACATTTATGTTTCTTTAACCACCTTGCAGTTCTTGTAGAGATATCTTGTTCCTTTGATGTGTAACTCTGGGCTTCCAAACTGCAGGGTGGTTAGTTATTTTAGTCTGTACCTATATTAATGCTTCAAATTTTAAATTTTAAATTAAAAGACGAAAGATAATTAGAAATTAATTTAGTTAATCAAAACAGAAGTAACAAGATGCTCGTAATTTTATGTATCTACCTGTCTACAGAAATTAACAAAATGTTTTGTAACCTAGTATCTGTAAATAACTTGCTTGACCTCCCAGTGTGCACAAGTTGTACTGTACAACTGCTGCTTTGTGGTATTTTGCTCTCAGAAATAATATGAATTTAATAATTTTTATTGTATAATCTGTTAGGTAATAAAAATTAAGTTTATTGTAGAAAATTAAAAATTATTCTATTCTAATAAATAAAACTTTCCTTTGAATATCTTCTACATAAGTGTCATTAAAAAGCAAAAAAAGCATTTGAATATGCTATTTATTACATGTATATTAAAATCTCTAACAGTTTTAATATTTTTAAAATTAATTATAAACTGCAAAACTGAAAAAAGTAAAACTTTCTCTTTCTAATGAAGACATTCCATCTACAATTTTACTGTTCATAATTATCATCAGAAATGTTGTTCAGAGTCATAGTCATCACTAAAAGTATTCAACTGTTTTCTAGAAATTCATTAGTTTTGCTTTTTTCTTCAGATACTTCTCGAAGAAAAAATGAAACATCAACATACTAATCATATTTTTTAGCCTTAATGACCAAGAATCAGAGATAGCGATACACAAATTTAAGCAATAAGATTTTAGCAAAAATAGTGAAAACTGATAGAAAAAGCATGTTTTGAATTTTGCCTTTCCTTTTTTTTTTTTTAGAATTTTCTGGAGTAGAATATGGGGAAAAGTGAAATAGTTCAGATAGCTAACCTGTTTCGAAATGAACAAATTGGAAATTTATTCTAAAACTCATTGTACATAAAGAAGGAATAATCAATTTTTAATACAACAACCTTGAAGTATTTTTCATTTTTGGCAGTTATTTTGTACTTTCAAAAAAATGTAGTTTTCGTTGATCATTAAAACAATTTATTTTTTGAATAGAATCAACTGTATAATTAGGAACTTAGTTAAATACTGCTGGATAGGTGGCCACTGCAAATAGTTAACCATTTCACTTTATTTCAGATTCACCTATTATTTTTCATCACATTTTTCACCCTAACATTAAAAAATGAATAGAACAAAAAAAAACAGGAACATTATTATTACACTGTGTTCTTAAAAATACAAATTAAAATAACACCGCTAAGTTGATAGAAAATGTAAAAGCAAAAATAATAATTTCAGCCTTAAACGTAAAAAAAAGCTTTAGTCTTAAAAGATAGATAAGAGTAGTTAGAAAAATGTATAAAGGAATGCTTTATTTCTTGTTTGGTTTAACTATATATAACTCTATGAATTGGCTTGTATATTACAGTAATGTTTCCAAAGTATTTGAATTAAAAATTTCTTGACTAATTTTTTTTTTTAATGCTTCTGTTAGTGCTGGCAAATGTAAAAATCAATCTAATGTGTGCACTTGACAACATGCTTTTTTTAAACATCTAGAATTGATGCTCATTATTTAAGTTTCATTCGATTCTAAACTGCTTCCATAAGTTTTAAGATAAGTTTGAACAATGCATTATTTCTGTCCCTTTTAAAGTTTTTGCATGGCATTAAGTGTTTGAAACCTGTGGCTATGTTAAATGTTCATTTCTGCATGAATTGGTTATTTTTATGTTATTTTTAGTGCGTTTAATAGGTTCAATTTTTATTTGTTACATGTGTTTGAATTTTGAATTTGTTTATAACCAAAGACTTCAGACTTCAGCTAACGAAGCTATTCAAAAAGGGAAAGTTAAGCACATCATTATTAAAATTTGATGAAATAAAAACAACTTAAAAGATTTAAAACTAATTTCGCTGAATATGAATAACATTTATCTTGCACTAGATAAATGAAATGCATGTAAAAAATGGTGTTGTATTAGATAACCCAAAATTGCTGCACATCAATAATTACTTAATATATATATATATATATATATATATATATATATATATATATATATATATATATATATATATATATATATATATATATATATACATACATACATACATACATACATACATACATACATACATACATATATATATATACTAGCTGACCCGGCCACGCGTTGCTGTGGCTAAGGTATGGGTTAAACTATAATGTTTCAATAGATGCGAAAAAATTTATTACCGTAATAGAGATCAACTTTATATAAATATGAATTTGAGATCAAAATATGAAAACAATTGAACAAAAATTTCAACAACAAAAGTTTGCTAGAAACAAAAAATCAACAAAAAATGTAGCATTTTAGTACTTAGAAATATTATATTCAAGCTTGTAACAATTGAGTTAAATTAAAATTTGCTAATTGCTATTATAACATTTTATTTAATTTAACATTTTATTTTTTAATAATGTAGGTAGGGTAGATAATTAACCAATATTATTTGTTATTTTTTGAAATATAAGCATTTTTAATTTCAGTTTAACTTAACACTAATCGGTGCATAATATTCTTTGATAATCTGTCTCTTGTAAACAAACATAGATTGGACGGTTTTCCCACACGGGAGCAAGCGACCTATAGTTGCCCATGGGAAAAACATGGATTTTCTAAATATAAACCGCAAATTGACATTGTTTGTCCTTGGGACTTATTAATGGACATGGCTAAAGCCAAACGAACGGGAAACTGTAGCCTTTTGAAGGGTATTGAAGATTCTGACGGTGTCATTGGGATACATGGCAACAGAACTACTTCATCTTTAAACTTGCCAGTCAAAATGATTGCCTCAATAATGTTCCCGGTGATTTTTTTGATAACTAAACGCGTACCATAACGCGTTGCATAATCTCGGTGGATTTAATTTACGTAGAAGAACTATTGGTAAACCAATCTTTAACCGCAGATTATGTGGTGGCATTCCGGGTATGTTTAAAGAATTTTAGCCAAGAATACAGAAAATCTGGCAGCTAAATAGATAATTTGCAATAAAAAATATATTGCGGTCCTAAATTGAGATAAAAACTATCCTATCATTTAAGTTGGACCAAACTGAAACTGCGTGCAAATTTTGGTTAACAGCGGTTCAGTAGCTGAGGAGTTCATTGGACACAAACACAGGGACACGTAATTTTTATATATTAAGATAAGAAAGATTATTACTTGTTTACTGCGCTCCAGAAACTGCCAGAACGTGTGCTTTATGTCGCTCAGCCATGGGGGTGTCAAAAAAGGCTTAGCCAAGAACACAGAAAAGCTGGTTGCTAAATACATAATTTGCAATAAAAAATATATTGCGGTCCTAAATTGAGATAAAAACTATTCTATCATTTAAGTTGGACCAAACTGAAACTGCGTGTAAAATTTGGTTAAAATCGGTTCAGTAGCTTAGGAGTCCATTGGCCACAAACACAGGGACACGTAATTTTTATATATTAAGATAAGAAAGATTATTACTTGTTTACTGCGCTCCAGAAACTGCCAGAACGTGTGCTTTATGTCGCTCAGCCATGGGGGTGTCAAAAAAGGCTTAGTAAAAAGGCTTAGCCAAGAACACAGAAAAGCTGGTAGCTAAATACATAATTTGCAATAAAAAATATATTGCGGTCCTAAATTGAGATAAAAACTATTCTATCATTTAAGTTGGACCAAACTGAAACTGCGTGTAAAATTTGGTTAAAATCGGTTCAGTAGCTTAGGAGTCCATTGGCCACAAACACAGGGACACCTAATTTTTATATATTAAGATATATATATATACAGGGTGCTTCAAAAAAATGTATACACACTTTAAACTGTTGTAGTTTTCCCGCTCTACAAGGCTAATGTTATATTTCTTCGCCAGGTGCCAGCATAATCGTCCCTCAATGTTATATTATCAGTTGGAATTTGTAATATCAACATGGGGGACGTACGTTTGAGTTTTGAAGAACGTAAGCAGGTTATTAAGTGGTACTGGAAGTTTGAGAATGTAAATAAAGTTCAAAGACAGTGGAGAAGGGAGTATGATACAGAACCACCTTCAAGATTAACAATTACACGCATACGAGACAAATTCGAAGTTCATGGCACAGTGTGTGATGTGGTGACTCGTACTCAGAATTGTATTGATGCTGCAGGTCACCAATTTGAACAGTATTAACATTTGTTATTTATGTTTCATTTACATTGGACTTTCAGCTTTCTATTTTCCTGAAATTTAACTTTGTAGAACAGTAAATAAATTTTCTATGGAAGTTCAAAGTGTGTATACATTTTTTTGAAACACCCTGTATATTCTGTAAGGTTCTTTTTTTCCCATCTAATTTACCAAGCAAAAAATATTATTAATATTAACACTTGGAAAAGTAGCTTTATATTTTGTGGATTTAAAAAAAAAACTAATGTATAAATAAAAGTCAAAAATATGGACATTTAACACTTCATGAATTTTTATTTGCAAAAAATCTTGACCTTTACCAAGGAGGAAATTATTTTAAAAAAGTGTAAGGCTGTTTAAAATTTTTGGTTGAACTTTCTTTTTAAACTAAAAACTGTATCCCTTTCAAGTTTAACCACAATTCAAGAAATATAATAGCAATGAAGTGTATCTGGTTAATATTTGGCCCGTAAAAATGTAAAACATGATCCCCAACTGCGTTTAATTTGAAACATAATTAACTATTTTTACAAGTTTTCGTTGGTAAAAGTTATGGAAAAAAGCTTGCTTTTATTTAGAGCTGTCCTGACTCTTGAATCAATCTTTTCAATTATATCTGAAAGATTATAGAATTAATACATTTAACTTTCTCTGCAATTTTCAAACGAATAATTTCCTAATAAGGAATTTCCGACTTTGTTTTCAAAACTTTAGAATTTCTTTGGTAATTTCTAACTTGACTATCGAACTATTTCTTTTTAAGGTTTCTAATTATTTTTTAGAAATGGCATTACTCCAAAGTATCCAAACTTTGATTGCATCAAATGTTCTTTAAATATAGTGTAGATATTCTTTTTATACCTTAATCAAGTTTGTGTTTGCATTCTTGCATATTTTTGAAATTATATCACTTTGTATTCTAAGCAACATCAAATGTAATTGCTTTGAAACAAAGTAAAATGTCTTCATTTTTTAAAAATAGAAATGGACATTCTGGAAACCATGAGGATCATAACTATTTGCATGGCCGTTATACACCTCCTCCTGCTGTAAGTTATTTTTCAAATTTCACTATCACCTTTATTTTTAAAAAAGTTGCATCGTTAATTGTCTCTGGAAACTTGATTAACATTATAATAAAGAAGCAATATTTTTCAGTCTGTTAAGCGTAAATATTTTTTAGTATCTGTATTCTCTGTAGGAAAGATGTCTTATTTTTCATAGCTTTTATAACTTAATTTATTTATTGAACTAATTTTACTTCAAAGATTTTATAGAAAAAGTGAGACTTTTTTGATTGAATAATTAACTGTATTATGTGTAATTCATATTTCACCAGTGCTCTAATAAATTAAGTTTCCATATACATCTAAAATTGAAGTAATTTTTTAGCAATTTATTCATATATTTATTTTTGATCTTAAATTATGCATTTAAATGATTATCCCATACAACAGTCTAGTACAGTTTTCTCGGCTGTATCATTTGTAAAAAAAATTCAGTAGGCAAAATACTTGTTTCAACAAATGACCAATCTTTTAAAACAACTCCTACTAATTGAACAAAAATGCCCTTCATAAATGTATAAAATATTGTATCACAAATCAGCTTAATGTACAGATTGTTTTTTTTTTTTTTTTTTTATTTTTTTTATATATATACTTAAAAAAATCAACTGTTTGCAGTTATTTTCAAAGCAAGTTGAATTTAGTTATCTCTTTAAAAAAAAATGCCACAGTCAACAAACCACTCTCTCAAAAGAGCAAGCTAATACAATACTTTGTTACTTGACTATGACTATAGGAGATCACTTTGCTTCACTTTGAAAAAAATTCTCAAAACATCTTTTCTCATTCTTTGTTTAAAAAAAATCATCCAACTTGAATGTAGTGATTGGCTATGTTCTTGCTTTAAACTCGTTGGTTATGTGTTAGTTTACATTTTTTGAATAAGAGCAAGGAAGAAAACTGATCTAGGTCCCGAAATCCTGAAAAGAATTACACTACAATAAATGAAGGTGCTGAGTCCACCAAAAGTGCCCCCCCCCTCCCCCCCCCCCCGTTAAAGTTTTGTTATTTGTCGTTATTCATGTAATGCTACTTACGAAATAAATGCTGTCAACAATTTTGCTGAAAAAGAAGTATTCTAAATTGCTGCTTGAGAACAATACCCTTCAAAAATGCTTCTATGCTGCTTTGATGAAATCATCAAATTGTCTTTTAATAGCCACTTCAGATGTCAAATTATGGCAAATAACTCAAAAGTTTTGTGGTCAAATATTGTCAATAAAATAATCAAAAGCTGTTTCGAGATTCTTCAAGTAAGAAATAATGACATGCCAGACTGGTGCTTTGGGAAAGTTTGGATTATTAATCATTGTTATAATATTGGAGGGTAGTTATTGGAAGTTATGTCTCTGTTTTGTATATTTTTAAAGCATATTATAGCTGCTAACTTTGGAGAAATAGAATTTAGAGAAATTTCAAATGTAGATCTAAAATGAAAAATGACCAGCATAATTTTTAAAATAGAAGACAAAACAACTGATAAAATCTTAAAGTTGTACTCTCCTTTTGTTTATTGCATACTAGCTTCTTACCCAGCATTGCCTGGGTGCTTATTAAAAATGCTCGCAAAAATTAGAATTAAATATCTGTTGGGACCACTAATTTTTCTGCATCATACAATATTTGTGCCAATGTTCCAAGGTAATTAGAACGTGAATTATTTATGAACGTGAATTGTTTTTAACTTATTTCCTGCTAAAATGAAATAGGTGAGCCTTAAATTGATAATTCATTGATTATTGTAATCTTTGTTGGAAAATACTCATATTTAAATGCGTTTAAATTTTATCAATTTGCATGCTTAAAGGCTTATCTCTATTACTCAATATATTCAAAATTGAAAGAAAATGGTCATTTTTAGACAAAAAATTTGAATTTTGAGCTTTTTGGATTTTTTAAAAATTTCAAAACCCTGCCTATGTTAATTCTAGTGCATCAAGGAACCTCTGTGCCAAGTTTGACGAAAATCCGACTAAAACTGGATTAATATAAGGAACAAACATACAAATATATATAGATACATCCATTTATTTATATATATATATATATATATATATATATATATATAGAGAGAGAGAGAGAGAGATATTATGAGATAGTACACTATATATGGCTCATAGTGATAACAAACCTTACTTTATTAATGGTGTATTTTAAATTTAAAAAAAATGATGATAATAATAAATAAATAATAATAATGCATGCTTGGGACAAAACACAAATTACATAAATTTGCATCTCCTTGTTGAGAAAGTTAGCTATAATCAACAAATTCTGGTAAAATGTTGCGTACTGTATATTTAAGAAAATTGAATAGCTTTCAGAAATTGTTTCAAAATGCAGAATTCTCAAATTTCTCTCTAGAGTTGGCAGCTATACCAACATTTTTAAAGTTTAGTAATATGATATTTCATTGTCATTTATTTGCATATTGGGAAATAAAATGAGATTTTGCCCTATCTACTATTTTTGCTTCTACTTTTTGACATTTGTCCATGGTATAATTCAAGCATGTTAGCTGTTTAGCTCACTAACTCGTTTAGATTTTTATTAGTTCTCCTTTCACTCATATCAACTTCTATGGCATGTCTTAATGTTGAATTTAATTATTTAAGAAAATTTACTTTTAAATTTATTTTTCTTTGTATAAAGAGCTTGATTTTTCTCCTGTGAAAATATAATCTAAATTTATAATGGTTACTGCATATTTTTTATTCCAGCATGTGCATGATTTAATGTTTTGTATGCTGTATTTCTTTTTACTTTTGCCTTGTTTATTATAAGCATGGGTGGTTGGCAACTTTTAAAGCAGTAATAAGTAATGTTGTATATGTTTAATTTACACATACCTTTGAATAGTCAGAAAATGTTATCCTAAACTTAAATTTAAAAGTACTTTAACTTGTCCCATGATCAAATTAATAGGATTGTTTTTTACTTGACCAAATGTAATCTGTTCTTACTGCAAATTTAAATTCTTATATAAGCGAGTTTTGTTGTTCATTGTTGGATAGTGTTTAGTGATTCATTTTAGGTTCCAAAAATGAACTTGCTATCTAGTACTAAGAGATCCCTCATTAGCGAAGTAGCAAGTTCTTGATGTTGGTGTCTTAATTAGGTAACAGTTCAGCATAGTAACAATGTCAACAGACAGTTTGAATTTATCAATGAGTCAATTTTTAGTATTTCTTAGGAACTTCTTCAACTATTCTATCACAGTTTGATAATAGCTAATTTAGAGTGCTGTTCCATTTTAGTTTCCTCATCTGAAGTACTTGCAAATTTATATTATGACTCCAATTTAAAAAAAAAATCAAATTAAAACTTTTAATTTTTCTAGTCTCAAGCAGAAGAGAGATTGATTGGACATGGTTCAGTTGTTGAAATTTATTAAGATTTTGATGGGCAAAATTTTTGCATTGAGGTCTGAATGATCATTTCTTTCAACCTCCTTTTCACCTCCTAGCCTACTCTTTTGAAATTAGGAAAATTTACTACTTCAAAAAAGTGGAGGTTTTATCAAAATTTGGAATAGTTTACCAGGAGCATTTGCTACTTGCAATGGATGAATAGTTTTAAGAAGGCTCTTGATCTCTACGAGGCACTGATAATTTGACTAAAACCAGCTTAGTTGGGGCCCAAGCCTGCTGCTGGCTGTCACATTTGTCCTTGTTTTCTGTTAATTTTACAGCCGACTAAAAAGAAATTTCTTTAAGTACAAAACTTGTTATTTATGCTTGTGTAGCTCATTTGTATCTTCAGTGTGGTGTGTGATTGAAGGTAACTCATTCTGCTAGCATTCTTTTTTGTTGAGTTATTTTTGTTCAAGGAAAAGATCATGAAAGCTTATGAGTTTTTGTTGCATTCTGCTGGTACGGAAATTGTTTTTAGTACCTTATTTACCAAGAGAAAGAAAAGCAACCCAATAAGTTTAGATTGAATATGACTCTTCAAGTCTAAGGTTTTGTCTCCTGTGAAGTAAATATTATGTACTTTTTAAGTTTGTAATGTCTCGTTGTTACTAATAATCAAGTTTAAATTGATACTTTAAATTATGATTAATTCTTAATGTTTGTTTTCTTTTGCGAGTGATAGCTACTTATTAGTTGAAAATTTTAGGGGGACAACTAAAGCTGCTGCTTTTAATGCAAAGTTGCCAACCATCATCATCATAGCTTCTTGCCTTGCACTTTATTTGCACTTAAGTTTAGTTTGCTTGTCTGTTGTGTGACTGACCCCTTGTCCCTCTCCATGCCTCAGTATGACCAGTTGTCTGGGGGCCATCTCATGGGGCATGTGGGATCTAAAATGCACTACCAGGCCTGAATGTCCATTCCTCCCCAGCCTGACGCCGACCTCACCTGTGCCACCAAGTTCTGATTTTGGAGGAGGATGCTTCATCTGTGGGTCAACTGAACCTGGACCTTTTAGTTTCTGCATCATTTTCAATAAATTTCAAGTGGGGCAGCTTTTGGTAACAAAGACAAGAAGGAGGAACGTTTCTTCGTGAAGCCACATTTTTGCAAAAAGAAGAAAAATGAGCATGAATGTTTAAGTAAGCCTTATATTGCTGGTATCAGTGTCTTCTGTCTTAGTGACAGTTTAAGCTCAAAATGGGGTGCATGCACTTTTAGTTGCCTAAACGATTTGAAGAATATTATGCAGCTTTATCTAGTTAATCATATATTTTGCCTTCAGTTTTCAAGTTTTATTTTGAGCTCCTAAGTTTATGTGATGCTTAAATACCAGTACATTGTCGGATAAATCTAGATACATTGTGGTTTAATAAATGTGTGCGTGTGTGTGTTTGCTGTACAGTTTTTAAAAGCAACAAAGTATTTCACTTATGTATAACTTTTAAATGCAGCAGTCTTGAAAATCATAGTGCATTTTTAACATCCTTAAGAATTTTTGCATTTGATACGAAGAAATATTAGAACAATTGGTTTAATAACCAGAGTTGTCATCCACCTCTTATTTTTAGAGCTGTTGATCGTTTTTTGTATGTTAATTGTCACATGTAGAGTGATTGCGAGTAGCAACTTTATGCAGTGTCTTTTCTCCTTTCACTGCTCAATGTAAATATAAAGCTTAGCAGTTAGTATTTTGTTGTATCATTAAAAGTTAGGTATTTAATTATATCATGTTGTATAATAAATCCTTTTATACAGCATTATTGAAATATATTAATAGATTAAAGAAAGTGCAAGTGTTCATCATTAGTAATTATTGTTTTCATGCTTCATCTTCACTGTTTGTGTGGTTAAAACTTTTGAATGTGTATTTAGAAGCAGATTTTTTTCTCCCCTTCCCATATCAGAAATATTATTTATCAATTAATTGTGTTAGCAAAAGCATGTTTCATCATCAGAATTATAACAGTTATAAAAATGTTGCATGCAGTGTTATGTAATTTATAATGTAAAATATTTTCTACATGAACGGAAATTTTAATTATCATTGTTAGTAATATTTTTGTTACAAGTATATATCTTCCACACACATGCATTGCTTTATAGATTCATATTTTCATTTATAAGTTTCTGTACTTTTGTGAAAACAAAAGTAGTTTGCACAGTTTTTTAAGAGTTTGAATGCTTTTAGTTTTAAATTATTTAATTCAATGCATGTTATTTAAATCATGGAGAGAGATTTCATAGCTTGCTTATTTCAGCAAGTACTAAAGAAGTCTTTTGTTGTACATAGACGTTCGTTCAATAAGTACAAATCTAATAGCTCAACAAATGATATATATATGTGTATAAATATATTTTATTCACTCATGACATCTTGTATCTTTTCTAGACAAAGCAGCTATTATGCAATTTCAAATGTACCAATTTTAGCAAAAAGAAAAGATGCAATTTTTACTTTTTTTATTTTATTAAATATTTTTTACATAAAAAGATTGCAGCTTAACTTCCAACATGTTACTATGAAAGTATGGTCCCTTTTGAAAATTAGCCATTTCCTAATGCAAGTAAAATATAACAGCTTTTCAGAAATTTATTTTATTTCATGCACACATGCTGTCTGCTTTGTAAAATTTAAGTTTGTACAATTTTAACTGGAAACACCTAAATGACATTAGATAAAAGTAAAGCATAAAGAGGAATTTAACAGTGCTTAGACAAAGTTTTGGCTTTTGAAGCAATGTTTCCTTTCAATATTAACACTTAAGGGTGAATATCAGGAAAAGTGCCAATTTGACTATGGAAATTTTCAATTTTTAAAGGTACTTAAAAAATAGAAATAATAGGGCATTTCAACTACGCTAAAATATTTGGCCCCAAAAAAAAAAAAAAAAATCACCAACATCTTTTACTTTTTTGCAAAGCTTTACTTTTCTACAAAATGTATTAAATTTATGATCAGTTAAGAGCATTGAAATGCAGAAATTTCTTAAATTTGCACCAAACAATTTCCCAATATTACTCAGAAATCAATCCTATCTTAGTGGTCTCATTAAGAGTATTGTGAATATGGGATATTGGTTAGTTTCAGCGGTGACCTTAGAATAGATGTTTGCTTATAACATTGCTTTAATAATAATAATAATGAATTATTTTGGTTATTGTGATCCATTCTAGAGATTGACTGTTTTGAGATTATTTTACAATAGGTTGAAGTTATCCATTTAGTAAAATATGTTTCTTTAAATTTTCAAAATAGCTTTTAATTGAACATAAAAACAAAAGAAAATTTTTAGTTGCAAATTCACTAGTCTTCCCATGATTTATGAAACACCTTAATTATTATATACATCTATTGTATTCTGGGGGTAGGGGATCTTACCTGTAACTATTTAAAGTATCATAAAGAAATTTTTATATTTAATTTCTTTCTTAAATTTATTGGGAATTTATTGAAATATAGTTCGTAGTTTTCAACTTATTGAACTTTATCCTTCTGAAAGAAGCTTTCAAACTGAATAGGTGCTATTCAATTTTCTTTCTTTGCATCTTGATATAATTAAAATTCTAACAATATTCTCAAAAGTCTAAAATTTCGTTAAAATAGAGAATTTAAAATTATTTAGGGGACCAAAAAGTGATGTCTTTAAAAAAAAAAAAAAAAAAAATTTTAAGTTTATTTTTAATCTACAATGCAATTACCTTTGTTAACAACAAACTTTTGCCTTTTTTCTCGCACATAGATTAGAATAAATTGAAATAAAATGTTGCGATGTCAGGCAAGTGTAGTAGGTGAAGCAGCCCACCACAGCGCCTCATTAATTTTTTGGTCTTGTATTATTATATTTAGGTATCACTCCTTTCTGCTGATAATAATGAAAATATTCTTGCCACAAATTGCACCATCTAATTTCTCCTTATTCCAATCTATGTGTGACAAAAAAAGGCAAAAGTTTGCTAAAATTTGTAACTAAACCCTTATTATACACTACCAACACGGCTATTTTGAACCATGTATCGCTCGATCAGATGGATTGAAATAGCCGAGTTGGCGGTGTATTGCATGTTCCTGCCATAGCCCTTGCTTAGGGTCGGTTACTCACTGCTTTAAACCCTTGTTATCAACAGTTATTTTCCATCATTGATTTTAAAAAAAAATGTATTTATTTGAAAAAGAAAACATTACTTTCTGAACCCTCTAGTATTAATTCACAATTTTGAACAAGTATTTTTAAAAATAAGATTTAACATACTCTTTTGTAAAAATTTTATAAAATACTGAAATTTTTAACTAATTTTTTTCATTAAAGTAGCATTTATTCATGCCTTATTTGATAGATTGTGTTGAATGCTGTTATATGCATTAATGTGATGTTTGTATAAATTGTCCTTTTTCTGTGATAGCTATTTGTTGAATTAATTTATAACTTGTAATATATCTACATATTTTTACGTATTTTGATGTATTGTCTCAACTTGTCTTTCTGTGCAAGAAATTTGTTAGAATTGAATTATATGTAAAATTAAGTTTGTGTACATTAAACTATTCAATTTTTCTCATTTGTAATTTTAGAATGTTTTTAAAGTTTAATTTTTCTGTTGCCCATTTAATTTTAATTTACTGTACTACATGCTATTGGTATCTTGTCAAAGATTGACGTTTTGATAAGGAGTTTAATTTGGAATTAATTACAGTTGTAATGTTAAAAATCAAGCGAAAATACTTTTAGTAAAAGAAGCATGCCGAGGCATGTACTTTTTTACTTCAAATTAAACATGCTTTCTTAGCTTTGTAGAGCAATTGCATCAACTTGTAAAATGTGTGTTAGTATTAGTTTTATCTTCTAAAGATACATTTGAAATATTTAATTTTGATAATGGATTGTTAATTATAATTTATGAAAGAATACTTAAGTATTGTTATTTATCCACAAATGAGTTTAAAATTTGCAACCCAATATTCCCCAGAAGAGTGTTTTTTATTAATTTATTTTATTTTTATAATGAATACTATCATTTTCATTCAGGGCTTTTTTTTTCTGGCAATTCATAGCGATAAGTATACCTCCGAAACAGAATGCATACAATAGACAAAAATAGTTAGATTAGCTAAACTGGACACATAATTAATGTAAGTTGCAAGTTACCACCCTTAAACCAGAGCTAAGCTAGAACTGAAAGTATAGATCAACACAACGGTTATCCAATCCAGAGACTGCAGTTTCGTCTTTGTTATGGACTCGTTAGTCTGGAATAATTGATAACAGAGCTGGAGGCAAATCTCCTCCCATTCGATCTTCGATCAGTTATAATTAAGTTGTATCTGTTTTCTCTGCTAAAAACAAAATAAGTGCAAATACATATGTTTTTTAACTTCCTTATTCAGAATAATGAACATTTCAAGTTTTCATTTTTTGTATTTAAAGAACAGAAACAGTAAAATATTGCTTTTTTTATTAAATTAAGTGTTAACATTTACTGTATTTTATAGATTTGTTGCACATGGAAAATCGCATCAGATGGGCAATTTACTACATTTAATCTACGTAAATCTTAAACCACTGTTGAATGCTGTTTTGGAACATTTTAAAAAATTTCATTCAGTCACTCAGGTTTCAAAGTATTCCAATATTGTAGCATATCATAATTTTCATGTTATTAACCATTCCTAATCAAGTTATGTGTATATTCAAATCCTTATTTGATTTCCCTAGGTATTATTTTTTTACTAGCTTAAATAAATATACAGTTAAAAATAAATTTAAGCAGTTTAAAAGTAAATATGATTTACTGATTTTTTTTTTTAACTGGTAGTAAAGCAAAATTATATATTTTATTTTGTTTTATCACCTTTAAAAAATGTTTGCATACATAACAAAAAACTAATAAAAACTAGTTCACATATGACTGTGAGTAATTCTTACTAATTTTTTTTTAAATGAAACAAAATGTCTTTGAATATTTGAGGACTTGTTGAAATTTCATAAAGCAATTGTATAAGTTCAGTTCATTGCCAATAGAAGGTAATATTCAATATAAAAAGTTGACTATAATCCTGGCGTTTTAGTCAACCTTCTAAAACTTGCTTAAATCCTTGAACACTGGTCTCTTAGACGAACATTCCACTTGACTCTTTATATGAAGTTTGTTTTAAAAAGCATTTTCAATGTATATATTTAGTTCCCATTTTCGTAAAAAATGCTGCCAAATGAACAAATATAAATTAAATGCTATCATTTACACTTTACATGCATTTTGGACTGGTCATTTTATTGAATTTTTTAGGGAATCAACTTTGCTCTATTTTGTCAGACAAAAATATTGTGACGATCTTATAGGAATGAAAATTGTATAAGTAATTCCTTTTGTAGACATTTTTGTATTAATTTAAATAAGTATTTTTAAAAACATACTTATTCAATGCTAAAATATTGATGGTGCATTTATAAAACTTTTTCATCATTTACTTGTATTCACATAAAAAGCTTTTACTTCATTCTTTGTTGAATAATAAAACTTTTTATAATAAACCATTGTAAGTGCATTTTACCTCAGTGTAGAAAAAAGTATAAATGCTTTTGTGTATAATTAAATGTAGAATTTTTTGATCACTGAAAAATTTTGCTCTTAATATTTGTCGCACTGTGCAGCTGTTGCCTATTGGCTAATATACTGTATGCAACTTTCCCGTTTTTGTGATAAAGTTCTATATGAAAATGACTTGGATTTTTTTCTGGCGAAATTTTATTTTGTACAGTTAAAATTACTTTTTAAACTACAAAAAATGTTCTTATATTTCTAGGTATTATTTGCTACTTCTGATAACAGTACCCTAAGCTAATATACTCTTTTGACCTTCCGTCTCAAAAAAAAAAAAAGGGAAATTAATCCTAAAAGTTTATTTTAAAATTTAGTAAAAAGTAATTTTTTCTCAACATGGAAGATTGAAAACCAAAAATATATAATTCTTGTTTTTGAGAGTCAAATTTTCCTGGGTTAAACCACATAATCCTTTTTTGGTGGAAAACTCGTCAGATCCCTGAAACAGCTTGAAGCCTAAAATTGATTCCTCTTCATGTCTTCGAGATAGGCTTTGAATGAGAAGTAAAGAAAAAAGTTTAGCTCAAATTCTTGTTTTTATTATCATAATTTTAACCAAAATATAACCTGAGAAAATAAGTGTCTGCAAAATCTAGATGTATAATGGCCTATCAAAAATAGTGAAGCTTAAGATGACTATTTTTCAAATAACATTGTTTAACACCAATTTGTATCCCGCACATAGATTTAGCATCAAAGGACATCTAACAAATTTCGCAAAATACCAACAAACTAAGGATTTGTTTGAGGAACATACATACAAACCTACATCTATTTTGATCCATAGGGTGAAGGACACTCGACCAGCTATGAGCAGCTTTGTCTTTATTGTTAATTTGTTATTGATTTCTCGGGAACACAATCAGCTTATCTTTGGAGATGAATTTTTAGTTCACATCTGACTGAAAGGTTAACATCAGAAACCAACCATCTTTAGTTGGGTACAGTGAAAAAAATAAAAATTTATAATCAACTAAAAGCTGTTTTAGAACGAAAATAAGAAAGAATTTGAAATTCTTAATGCAAAAAAAGTACAACTTTTTGAAAATGAATGCAACAAAACAAAATTAAAGTTCAATTTATTTTAGATAATAAATAAAAATTTGGATATAAAATGTTTTTTTAAGAGAGAGTTCAACAATCGACAGTTGGGAATCATTGCTGAAAAAAGTACGTCCATCAATTTCAATTTGATTTTACTCAATGTTGAGCTGGAAAGCATCAGCAATAGAAATATCTAAATTGTCTATTCGGAGAACCTGCAAAAATAAGCAGAATACAATTAATGAATCAGCGAAAACAATTTTTAATATTCAAAAGTACAAGTTATTACTTTATGTGTCTCAATAACAGTTGCTTCTTCACCTTGGCAAAATTTAAAGATAGGATAGCTTATATATTTGCTTTTGTGTAATTAAAAATTGGCTTTTGGTAATTTGACACCACTAATAGATCCAAACAGGGTATGTCTGTTGCCATCTTGAATTGTCACATTATGCATCAAGATCCGGATTTTACGTAAAGGATCCACTTAAGCAATATCAAATGCATTCGGTGTTTCATTGGCTTAAGGATTTTTCCAACAAAAAGCTAGAATGGATGTATTGGGTTGAAGAATTATTTTTGTTCAAACCAGGAAATTGGAGCAAGAAAGGAACTTTTTAACGTAATGTTGAAAAAGTGCTTCAAATATTGAGAACACAGAACAATGAAAATTAAACAATCAATTAAAATAATAACATTTTATGAAAAATGGTTTTTGATTTTATTCTTGCTGATTCGTATGTAATGAATATCTTGAATCTAAATATAGCTACTGTTATCCCTCATCATTCACCACTTTTTGAACATAGCGCATGCCTTTTTTTTTTTGGTTTTTGACAATTTTATAAATTTTTTTAAAGGGAAAAAGAGCATAAAATTAACCATTAACATTCTTCTGAAGATCCAGTGGTGAAAAGTTTTACAACATGAACATTTGTAGCTAGGAGGGGACTTATGGACATGTTCTGCCCAAAAATATTGAAAAAAGTCATTGTTTGTCGTTCATTCAAAGTGTCAGTATTGTGCCTGTATCTAAAAATACTTTGGTATTGTAAAAAAAAAAAATTAAAGAAAAAAATAGCTAAACTTTGCCTATGAACTGCATTGTAGATCGGCAGTTATAAATTCTTCAGGGTACAAGAGGAAAGCAAACATTTGATAAAAGTACTTTATTGAAGACTATCAGTGATATCTAATATCTTTAAACGAGCAATTCTTGTATATATTTCGGATCTCAAAAACGGCTCTAATGATTTTAATAAAATTTTGAAAGTAGATATAGTTTTGGTTTTTGAGTTCATCTACATCGACGTTTTTTCTGTAAAAACGTGAGTTTTCACAAAAACCCACGTTTTTTTTTTTTTGCCTTCATTAAATTGTTTAAATAGCTTTATTTCGCCATTTTGTTTATGATTACTATCATTGTTACTGTTTCATAACAACCACGTTTATTATAACAATTGATTTATCAGCGTCAATTAAAATTTTTATCATATTTGGCAAACAAGTTTTGGCAGCGTTGGAATTGTTATTGTTTTTGAAATGGTAAAGAGATTGATCAACTAATCCTAAAAATAATTGAAAAAGACTAAAAAATACGCATTTAGAGTACATTAAACTAAAAACAAGTTTCAAAACTGTTGAATATCCTCTTAGGTTACATGCATTTTCACTGCATCAACACGTAAATATAGTTTAGCCTTTAGTAATAATAAAAGTATCAAATATATCACTTTCAAGATTGCAAAGAATGAATTTTATCATTTATTCAGAGTTACATACAAACAACTGAAATACTAAAATACATCAGCATGGTATATAGTTTAGCCTTTAGTATTAATAATAGTATTAAATATATTACTTTTATACCTGCAAAGAATGTGAATTTTATCTTTTATTCAGAGTTACATACAAACAACTGAAACACTAAAATACATCAGCATATTATATAGTTTAGCCTTTAGTATTAACAATAGTATTAAATATATTACTTTTATACTTGCAAAGAACGTAAATTTTATCTTTTATTCAGAGTTACATACAAACATACAGTGCGTCGCAAAAGTTTAAGCACAACCGAAATATTTTGATAAGACGAAAAGTATACACCAAAAAGCTTTGAAATTTTTACTGTAATTAAACAAACAGCTTACAAATCCATGTTTCGAATTTGAAAATAATTCATAAAAATTAAAATACGATTACATGATAAAATCAAAATTTTGCTGTCGCAAAAGTTTAAGCACAAAAACAGAATATATATGTTTTAAAAAGCATAAAAGTCTTTTAGTAGTCTATGGTGTTACAGTTGCATCTGATGAGTTCGAATATGCGATTTTTCATCGATAGCACGAGATTAGGGAAGGTTTTGGGAGTTAGTCTGTACCAGGCTTCCTTGATTGCAGGTTTAAGCTCTTGAACAGAGTATTACTGCTGCCCATTCTGGTATACGTCACTTTCGAGAATTCCCCAGATGTTTTCTATGGGATTTAGATCCTGGCTGAGTGCTGGCCAGTTTATTACACTAATATTTTGAGAAGCAAGCCATTCTTTCGTACTACGGGAATTGTGTATTGAAGCGTTGTCTCGCTGAAAAATCCAATCAGGACCACCCAGGACTTCACCAAATGGTAACAAATGCTTTCTCGGGGTATCTTGATACCTTTCCGAATTTTGTCTACCCTTTAGAAAGCTAAGAGAAGTTTGTTCGTTGAAGCAAAAAGCCCCCCATACCATGACTGAGCCACCACCATGTTGCCTACTGAATACGCACTTCGGATCTCTCCTCAAGTCACGCCAGTAGTATGAGAACCCATGTGGATTGTCTTATTTTCATTTTTTTTCATCAGAGAACACAAACAGTAATCCATTCGCATATGATGCTTTGCCCACTGCAGTCTTGCTTGTTTGTGACACTTTTTCAGAAAAGGTTTACGAGCTAACTTTTGTTTTTTGATAAATCCTGATTCTTTTATTCGTCTGCTTATGGTATCACGTGATAATTTTGTTGCAAGTCTAGTTTTTATTTGATTAAGTGACAAATGTTCAGTTAAGGCCAGATTTTTAATTCTTCTATCCTCACGAGAGTTAGTTTTTCTCGGTCTTCCTGAGCGAAACGCAGGTTTAAATTGATTTCCACGTTTCAGAACATTATAAATACCACGTTTAGATCGATTTAAAATCACTGAAATTTGCATAACAGAGTTACCTTCTGCTTTCAGCTTCCAAAGTTTCACAACTTCTTCAAACGAGAACTGTAGTGACTTCGGCATCTTGATAACACTTTAAGCCATTGCTACACTATGTAACTCGTTCAAAAGAATCACACTGGTTCTTCACGCATCACGTTTCAAGAGATATTTGCATAAAATCTGATCTGCGCATAAACTTTTGCGACAGCCAAAACAAATATCTTTTGTATTTTCTGACTTTCGTTGCGGTTATATTTCTCAAAACTTCAAACACTTAATTAGGATCATAGTAGCCACTTACAGTATAAATATGAAAGCATTCTGCTGAAAAGATTTATTTTTATTCAAAAATTTGCATAGTGCTTAAACTTTTGCGACGCACTGTACTCTCATTTAGAACTAATAAAAGCGTATTAATTAGAGCCGCAAAGGTCTATATAGGGACCTTAGATCAAATTAAAGTTATTCATTTCATTTCAATATGCGCCGAAGGTGCGGGAGGGTTTGATGAGAATGGGCAGAGTAAAGTTATTAAAGTATGATTTTATGGTGCGCATTGTTTAAATAAGGTGATGATGATGTCTTGTCCAAATAAGGTTTTGTTTTTTTTAAATAAATTGCGTCTGTTTTAAATGCGTAATTGCAACCAAGGGCATAAAAATGCTTTTCAAGTAAATTTAAATAAGTACTTCGAACTTTAGAAAAAAACACGATTTAAAAACCTCTTTACACCGAGCTGGGCTCGGTCTCCAGGTACTTTTATATTACTGTAACATGTTTCAATATATTTTTATTTTTAAATTCAACCACTAAAATAATCGTCTTTGTCCTTCTAAAACCAATTCAAGGGCACAAAATTACCCAAAATGGATAAAGTAATGGAGGTGGTACATCGCCAGAAATATAAATTGACATTAATGAAACATTACAAGCATACTTAAATTCATCTTTAATCTTAATTATATCCATAAATATAACTTGAATAATAATAATACCAAAAAAAAAAAAACTTAATGTTCCCTTCCCCTCCATGGCAATTGAATGGCTATAAATCTCAAAAACTGAAGAAAAAAAGGGGGGTAGTTATCTTCAACAAGTGGTGGGTAATGGAGGAAAACTGTCATATTTGAATTCAGGGGACAATTTTACACAAGAATAATCTCAGAAGTATTTAAAGTTTTTTTTTCTTTTTTTTTGGGGGGGGGGGGGGGGGGGGTCGGTGTATCTAATAATGCAACATGAAAAAATACCTTTAAACTGGGGAATAATATGAAAAACTTTTAAAACAAAAGTAACAGAAAGCTAGATCTTAAGAAATCTATTTTATAAAAAAAATAATAAGAAGGTAATATTACATACTTGAGTTCCTCCATCGTAAGTCCACTTTGTGCCCAAATTTTCATCATTTAGAACAACTTTTGATGGCTTTTTTTGCTTACAAAATATCATGTAACCAAAATGCACATAACTTCCATCAGGATATGAGTTGATGGTTACATTCGATGTTAGTAAAGATTTCCCGAAATTCTACAAATTGTAACATACGAAAAAATATTAATTAACATAAAAGTCTAAGAACGGATTATTTTCAAAAAGTAAATACAGTGAAGCACCGTTTATACGTTTCTCTTTTATACGTTTTTATCATTTATACGTTTTTACTCTCGGTCCCGGCAGAGTCCAATACATATTAATGTTAAAAAATTTCTTTTATACGCTTTCCTGAAATCGCAGTTTCATTTATACGTTTTTTAAAATCTGAGTCAAAAGGAGCGAGATTGGGCTTGGGCAGATGTTTTACCGAAAACGATAAAAAAACTGCTTCACCATTGGTGGATTTTTGTCTTCAATGGATGGCCCTATTGAAATCACCGAAGTTACTGATTTTGCTCTCCCTGAAAACTGGTCAAATGTAAATGAAGTTTCTTCATTTCATGACTTCGTTCACTGCGATTCAGAACATGTTCACTTCTAACAATCGACGAAATGATCGATAATGAAGAATCCAGCAGCGAAGAAGAGGATAATTGCTCGGAAAAGCCACTGCCAAGTTTTCAGCAAGCTTTAGAGGGTTTTAACACCATGCAAGACAATCTCATTAGTAGTGAGTTAACTGATAACGTTAAAATGGCACTTTTAACTATAAACAAAGAACTTTTTTCTGTGCATTCCAAAAGAGACTTACAGCCTAAAATAACGAAATACTTTGAACGTCAGTCCGGATGAATATGAGAAGTAGTAGATGTAAATTAATTCTAGAAAAGGTTAGTATTACATGCTTCATGTCATTGTATTTCATTATTTTATTTTTCTTATAACCCTTAAGTTACTTTCAACCACAAATATTCGTTTTTTCTTATTTTTTTGTAATTTTCATTTATACGTTTTTTCATTTATATGTTTTTTTCTCACGATCCCTTGAAAAACGTATAAACGGTGCTTCACTGTAAGTAGATGAATTATATATGGTTGAATGACATGGTCTGGTTACATTTTTTTTAAAATATTCACTCAACAATGTAATTAGTAAAAATAATAATATAATGGCTCTAAAACTAAATCTTTTGGAATGCGCCACTTAAATACTCAGTCCACAGAGAATATTCTCAGACATGTGACTCAAATAGAATGAAAAATACTGAAATTACGCCACTGTGTGAGCAAATGCAAAATTGTTGAAAAATTATATTAAGCCTGCAAGTTCAAACATGGGCTGTTGGTTCTATATAGTCAACTATTTTAATTGGACGCATGAAATTAATTGGTAGATGCTAAATTTAACTTGTGATGCCCATTCTTTTTGTTCTGCACTCAGTATTTTGCTATTTCAAAAAATACTGAATTCAGTAAAAATACTGAAAAATCACATGTCTGTTATTATTAACAACTACTCTTTGGAAATAAAAATACCTTTGTGCTGATAATATTACAACGCTAAATGGCACAAATTTGCAGGGAACTAGACATGTGTTTCAGAGTTACAAGAAACATCTTTTTCAATGCATCAGTAGAGAACTAATGTATGAAAGGACACCCGACAAAATCAACGAGGCAAAACAGCAAACAACTTTAAAAAGTACAAATAGCAGATTAACACCGAACAATCAATGGGAGAATCATTAACCATTTTCTTTTTAATACTTATTTATGTTCCAAGAAATTATAGCTATTCACAATGATAAATATAAATTATTACCTCTTGATAATAAAAACCTAGCTGCAAATATGTTCTGTGCTCTTGTGTTTCTGAAAACAAAATTTTAAAAATATGTATCATAAAGCTAAAGAATTAAAATGTGTATTAATCTTTTACTTCTATTGTCTCTTTCTTTTATTATATAATAATTATAAGTTAAAACATCACATATAGATTAGGTAAATGGGTAAATAGATTTAACAATTTTAAAACATGTTTGGTGCTCAAAAAAAAAAAAAAAAAAAAAAAACTAAATTACAGCTAGATATAGTCACATAAATAAATAGCCTTTCCTGTACAAATCCATTATTGGAATGCTACTTGTCATTCTGGGCTAGATCTTACAATCAACTGTGGAAAGCCGAAGCCCTTGCCTTAGGGGGTAACTTCTGGGGGGGGGGGGGGGGGTTGAAGGCAATTTACCTAGCTGTGCTTTTTTTACTTAAACTTGATAGGAAAACTTGAAGAAAGATGGATAAGAGCTGCAATTTTTTTGCCCCAGCTCAGAAAATTGAATACCTTGCACTAACTACGAGCCATGAAGCTCCAACAAAAGCATTGATAGCACTTATTCTTTGGATATATACTAACTTGCCAGTTATGATTTAAAGTAGAGCTTAAGAAAAAGAAAAAATTGCAATTACTTTATGATAAGGCTATTTACATAAAACTAAGAAAAATACTTTGTGAAACATTATTTATAAATAAAGGTGGCATTGCATCATATGATGTAATATGGCTATTGGTGATTGATGTGACTTGTTGCAAAATGACAAGTTGCATCCCAATAATGGAAAAATGCACTTATCTATGCCTTCTGAACAAAATAAAACCACCTTACATTTTCTGTTTCACTCATGCACATAAAATATGAGAAATTGTTAACAAATTTAAGTAAAATTAGTGGATAAAAATGCACTCATAACTTTTATCCTTCCTTTATCTTGAAGTGCAGGTATAATTGTATACAGATTTTAAACCTCCTTTTGGCAACTTTAATAATTTTTAATGAAATCGAAGTACTGCTAAAGACAAAAAAAAAAAAAAAAAGAAACTGAACAGTAAGGGTGGTTGTCCCTCATTTATGGGGATTTCTCCTTGGACTGCATCAAGATTATTTAGGGACAGCTGTTATCTTTTTGATGGGGATTTTTAAAGATTGTTGGCCTCACTTTAATGATGATACTTTACGACTAATGTAACAGGAATGGGAATGTTTGAGAGCTGTTGTCCTTACTTGGCAACTGTTGACCCTATTCTAATGAGGATTTGTAGGGGTGGTCTGTTAAAGTTATTTCAGGGCCTTTGTTTTGATTCTGATGGCAATATTGTCAATATTCCTCCTTATTTATTCAGAAGAGAATGTTGGACATCCATCAAATGACCTCAGTTCATTTCTCTGCAAGGAAACGATGCAGCAATCAAGATAGCTCAAGCAGTGCCAGGCATAGCCTGTTGGGAAATGGGATTTTTTAGGCCGCCCAATTTTACATGTCAAGACAAGGGCAGATACAAGGGAGGGGTGATGGAGGTCATCGCCCCTCCCGTGAGGGACTCTTCTCCAGCAGTTTTTAGAGTTTGAAGTTCAAAAAAGGAGATTTTAGTAGATCTTTGATGATATTAAGGGAAAGGGTGTGGGGATTCAGGGATCTGATCTAGAAATTTTTCGAAATGGAAAACCAAAACATTTGTAATCAACATGTGTCAACAAGGATGCATGGCAAAAAAAAATGGGCAAGTGAGGAAACAGAGCAATTACCCCTCCATTGGAACATTTCAGGATCCACCCTTGTATCAAGATAACTTCATACAGCTACATATATAAAATGTTCCCAAGCCATTTGATGGTTGACATAATTATTAATAAATCCTTTCTGATTTCATATTGATATACATTTGTACAACTTAATATTGGAAAACTAATTTTTGTAAACAAAGCGCTTACAAGAACCAAGTAACAAACCGAGTAAATAAAAATTTTCAAAATGCCAAAATCCTGGGCATAAAAAACAATACCATTTATACTGACAATACATTTTTTAAAATTAATTCTTTTTTCATTATATAAAATCTAATGATCTCATACTAGGATCTAAACATTATATTTACTGCTGAAATGCTATTTTTTTAACAAAATACCCTGGATTACATTGGTCTAAAATAGGCTTTAGTCTTAAAACACCAAGCATTATAGGCTGTGTTATATGAAAAATTTTGATCATTCTGTACATATAAGTTTACGGGGGTGCTCTATAGAAGGGGGGGGGGGGCATGAAGCAAACTGCACAGTTGAAATTTTTAGAGTAGGTGTTTTTATGGGTATTTTTCTCTTTTGGTAGGTCTTTGTGATATTTGGGGGTTAGGGTCTTTGATCTTGGGGGAAAGGGCAAGAATGAAGTTTATATTGTGGTGCAATATTTTTTAAACATAGTTTTAGCGGAGGGGAGATGCATTTAAAAACTATTATAATTTTATTACTTGTACCAAAGAGAGAAATTTGGTTGTTGGAAATTGTTTAAAAAAATAAAAATTATTATACCATATGAAATACCATCGTCCCAAAATAAATGTCCAATAGCACTTCCATTTTCATTTGGAGCAACAAAAAGGCCCATTGGCTGTTTTCGGCTGAAAATAAAATTTATTTATTAGTTCTTAGACATCAAATCATTTTAAGGAGACATGTATTTGAGAACATGAAAACTTTTGAGAGTACATATATCTATCCCTGGGTAGTTAACAAGAAAATATTTTGCAAAAAAAATATAACACAAATTCTATGCATTTTGGGTCAGAATACCAAACACAGTTGTCAAGTATATTTTTGTTGACCACCATAATATTTCAAGGTCTCAAAATCTAGTATCAAAATTAATTTTCAAAGTAAATGTAAGCATTTATTTTATAAGCACAATAGGACGCTGTTACCATGGTCCTGAGTATATTGGGGAAAAATATGCACATATGCAATGAGTTACAGCCCATAAGCCAGGGCTAAGGCAGAAGTGAAGCAAATACACCCTCAGATCGCTCACAACATCCTGAGACTGCAGTTTCATCCTTATTCTGGGCCCCTCAGTCAGGAATAGCCAATTACAGAGCTGGAGGCATATATCCTCTTATTGAAGCCAAGATAGGCCTCAAATTGGTAGATAAAATGAATTTCTTTCCAGCGAGCGTCTGCTAACCATGGTACAACTCAACTCAAAAACTGAAGGCAAAATCTGGCTAATATGCAATGAATTACCGCCCATAAGCCAGGGCTAAGGCAGAACTGAAGCAAAAGCACCCACAGCTTGGTCATGACATCCTGAGACTGCAGTTTCGTCCTTATTCAAGACTCTTTTGTCAAGAAAAGCCAATAACTGAGCTGAAAGCAGATATCCTCTTGTTGTAGCCAAGATATCCTTCAAACTGTTAGATAAATGAATTTATCTTTCCAGCGAGCACCCACAAATCATGGTAAGGCTCAAAGAGGATATTTTCCTCCAGCTGGGTTATCGACTATTCCTGACTTTCCTAGTCTCAGGATGTCATGACCGAGCTGTGGGTGTATTTGCTTCAGTTATGCCTTAGCCCTGGCTTATGGCAGGTAACTTGTTGCATATTACCCAGTTTTTGCCTTCAATTTTCGAGTTGAGCCGTACCATGGTTTGTGGATGCTCACTGCTGGAAAGATTAATTCATTTTACCGACCAGTTGGGAGGCTATCTTGGTTACAATAAAAGGATATTTGCCTCCAGCTCAGTCATTGGCTATTCCTGACTGAGGAGCCCAGAATAAGAACAAAACTGCAGTCTCGGGATGCCTTGACCGAGCTGTGGGTGTATTTGCTTCAAATATGCACAATTGCACATGTTGTGTGAATAGTACTAAAATCATATTATTCATTAACATCTTTGCTTTAGAAAACGATTTTCATTTTCCAGGGTCGTCCAAATAGCAAAGAGAATACCCAGGGTGTGTGCAGAAGTGTTTTATAACCAGCTTCATATCTATCTCTTTATCCGTGTGGGAGGGGGGGGGGGCACATGAAAATGTTCGCCCCGGGCGCCATCCTCTCTTTGGGGCGACCCTGATTTTGTCTTTCCAGGAGGATCTATTTTGTTGTAATAGCTGCAGTATAACTATTACAGCCATAGAAAAAATTATAAGGACACAGTGAAAAGGAGTGACATTATAAAATTGGTAAGTGAATATGAAAATAATAATAATAATATTTGTACAATTTTTAAATTTTTGAGAAGAGGAAAAGAATGATTTAAAACATTATCAGACAAAAATGAATGCAGCTTATTCAATAATTTCCGGATACTTAAGTTAAGCTTTACGATGTTAATGAAAGAAATTATAGAACACAATTGAAATGAAGTGCAATAACCTAAATAGAAAACTGAATCAGTACAGACCTTAAAAATGTAGTAACATTAGGTTTCTGTAAAGGTAAAATATACCCTCCTCGTACATGCAAATTTATAAGTCCTTCATCCATCAGAGTGATAAAACGGCCATTGCCTTCTTTTACAAGGTTGCCCTAAAAAAAAATAATTCACTAGATAAGCCAAGCAATTTCGCCAAATAGAAAAATATTTTTATTCAAGATTTACACTTAATTTTTGTAAAAGGGATTAAAATATGAATATACAGTCAACTCTTGATAACTCGAAGTCCCAAGGGACCAGCTGAAAGATTCGAGTAGTTGGAAGTGGAAGTTTCCAAGGCCATATCAAGAGAGTGGAACTCAAAGAAAACATCTAGATAAAAAAAAAGTCATGCATAGGGCTTCAAGCTATCAAGAATTAACAGTACAGTATAACCTCGATTTAACGATTGCCTAGGGACTGTAAAAAATTATCGTTAAGTCGAGGATATCGTTAAATCGGGAAAGCAAAAATATAAGTTAAACGGCTTAAAATATTGATAATTAAGTGAATGCTTACACAAGTTCTTTTGCTTCTTTAAGAAAACCATGCATTTATATTATTTTAAAAAGTATTTCATTGATGTTTGTGTTGTTTTCTCGGATTGAGAAAAACGGTTTAACTTTTTTCGACTTCATTTTTTTCGATTGGTCACTCTTCTCTCAAGGCGCAAAAAATTTTGTTTGGAATGCTAGAAGTTTGGAAGTTACTGAAGGATGAATCTTCTTACTATCGGGACATACTAGTAAAATAGTTTTTAGTGCTTTTTCTAGTAAAATAGTTATAGAATTATTAAAAAATAGATACTACTGTATTTTTGATGAGAGATAAGTTTGCCATGCCCAATATCATCGTTAAATCGAGGAAAGCTATCGTTAAATTGATGAAGTTTTAACATTAAATTCAAGGCATACGAATCGGGACCAGTGAAATGTATCGTTAAATTGAGGAAATCGTTAAATCGGGTATCGTTAAATCGAAGTTATACTGTATATAACATAGCTGCAATGCAAAATGCTAAAAAAACTCTTTTACAATGTATTATATTTCTTTCATAAAAAAAATGAGCTTTCCAATGGAATTATTTGGATGAAAATGAGTTAACAAGGCTTTAAATTAAAATACTGGCTAATTTACTCTGGTTAGCATCATTTCCTATCTAGTTACATCTTTTCCTTTGTTCTGTTTTCATTCCTTTGGAATGATATGGATTCAATTAATTTATGAAAGTCTAGTAAAACGCTTTCTTTCAAACTAACCTTATAATAGTTGTACCACAGTCCATCAGGAAGATAAGCTTCTACTACAGATTCTCCCTACAATGAAAAATTAATAACATTAAATATTGGAATAAGCATCATGCTAAAAATAACCAATAAGAATACCAACATAAAAAATATCTACAACTTTAAAAGTCAGATTATAGCATTCGTGTATGAAATAAAATGAAGCAGAAAATTGGTTATAAATGTCATTAGGACAAGCAAACCTTAACTCATTTTATATCTTTATAATTATTCTCAGGGTGCCCAGACTTTTTAATTTTATAAAATATTTTTTTGCTTTTCAGAGGAATGTTCACACACAAATTCTAAAAAATCTCTTCTTTTATTTCTTGAAACTTGTGTTGCCATCCAAATTTATCCTGAATTTTTGTTAAGTTTCAGAATAATCAAAAAGAAAATACTAATTTAGATATTCCACACAGTCATAACACAGAATGCACTTTCAACTTTTTTATTTTTATTTTATTTTACTTATTTTTTAATGTTCTAAGTAATAGTCTTAGATTTATTCCTGTGACTTGTTTCAGTATACTTTTGTTAGCAGTCAGTTAAATTATTACAAAATGAATTTAATTGTTTTATTTTTAGAGAGATCAATTATCACAAATAACAACAAAATGGAAAATTCCTAATCTAGAAGAATATTCTTAACATTTTAGTGCCATTGAATAAAAACATAAACTATTCACATCTCATATTTCGTAACACTTTAAATGTTATGAGAGTTTAAACCATACAGTCTATAGGCTAATTTTAACACATAACAATAATTATAACACATTTTGCAAGCAAAATGTGCACAAGACACTTCTTACTTTTCATGCAACTAATAGAATGTCTTCTCGAAGTATTCATTTTAAACTAACAAAGTCTGAAACACTAACCTTTACAGCTGAAATAGTTATAACAATGCAAAATATTCATGCTATAACAAAATGATTTCTTTAATATAAACTGCAATTGTAAAAATTACGATAAAAAACAACATTACTTCCTCTAAAAACGGACTTATGAGCAGTGCAGGGCCCCAGAGAAACTGGTAACTGATATCCCATGTTTTAGGATCTTTGGGAAATCTATAAAAGAGGATTGTTGTAAAACATAAGGACAATACACACTCAAATAAATCTTCACACAAATTATCTGGTGATTAGTTTTCCATAAATTTAAATAAAGTTCAGAACAAAAAAGAGTCAGCTGATAAAAATAAGCAATGAAAAAAATTGAATCGAGTAACAGAAATGCAAGTTGTTTTTGCCAAGTACAATTAAGCATATTTGATTACACAATGATCTACTGACATATGTTTTCAAACACTAAGATAAATGCTAAGATACAGCAGAACCCTAATTTTACAATGTCCGTTTTGTACCTTATCCTACTTTTGACGTCATTTTATGCTGGTCCGCCAATAAGGCTATACTGATAATGTTAAAATATTTCGGTTTTTAGGTTTTTCTTTATCAGAAAATCCGCTTTCTTTTAAGAAGTTTAATTTTAAAAGTGTTTAGTATTGAAATTATTACACAATAAATTTATTATAGTTCCTTTTTCATTAAGATTCTATGGTCTGTTTCAGTTTGCTCTCATAAAATTAGTTTTGTGGAGTGTTTACCATACCATTGCACTAGGAACAACCTCTATCATTTCAAAAATTTTATGATAGTTACATCATGTGATAAATTTGTGTTGGGGCTTTCAGCAAGAGAACAGTTTTTAAATGACTCCTATGGGGGGGGGATGCAACCCCAAATAGTTTTTTTTTTTTATTCTTTTTAACCAAGTTAGGTTGAACTGTAGACAAATAATAAAAGTAATAAGTAAACAAATTTATTATGTGTATAATATTAATTTAATTTACAAAAATTCTCCCAATTTATTTTCTGTCGGTTTATGTTTAATAAATCAAACATATTTCAAATAAAAACATATATTTTCATCCCCATGTTTCTTCTGCAGAGTTCTGTCTGTTTGAGAAGAGTAAGAAAATGATGCAGATTTTAACCCCTTTCACTATGTTTACTGCATGATATAGTTTCCATTGTTTATGACTTATTGCGTGAAAAATTAGCATTTTTGAAGAATAACTCGTCTTTGAAGGCGAAAAACTCAAACCGTACCGTTTTGAGATCTCTTTTACTTTTCATTTTCTTTCCCAACAAAAAATCTCGTAGAAAGAGAGTGGAATAAGTGAAAATTGGAAAGTACAAGGTCTAGGGAGATTCAAAAGAATTTGAGTTTCACAGTGACTTTCCTCTGAATCAGCAAAGCTGCATGTGGTCTAGCATTGTTATCATGAAATAACTTTCTGCTTAACTTTGTCGACCTCTCATCTCACACCCTGGACCTTGCACTTTCCAATTTTCTCTTCATAAATGGAGACCTTTCCAGCAGGCCTAATAAATAAAAAAGAACTAATTACTCATGTAAAACTGGACGAGCAACAGTAGATCCTTCAGTATGAGCAAAATGAAATAGAGAATATAAATAAGGTAGCAGTTCATATCGAGTGTATAGGGCTCGATTAATTAACTGAACAAAGCTTTTACCAAAACTAGCAGGATCTTGATCCAAAAAAAAAAAAAGATTTTTTTGTTAATTGTATGTTATACTGAGTTAAGCACTTTTAAATTATCAACATAACTTTCTTAAAAGAGTTTTCCTTTAAAATGAAATATTTTACTTCCATCTCAGAAAGCAATTAAAGTACTGATACTCAAAAGAAAAAACTAGCTTCAAAATGACACAATTTTTTTTTTAAATGCACAAGTATATATTTATAAGTATTATAAAATAAATAAATACTACAGAAGCTTTTATCAATTATAGGATATTAAAGAATCTTGAGAATTTATTCATTTTATTTTAATACGTGTGGTTGTGACCTCAGTTCAAAAATCCTGATAAATGCCTTTAAAATCTTCATGCTTTTAGGTACAAGTCATTTTCTTTCTAAATTGAAATAATTAAACTTCAGTTGTATGAAATCTTTACTGACAGCAAGAGACAAAGTATGCATTTTTTGTATGCCTATAGACAATAGACTATTACCCTGACTTTCATTAAGTTTAACACATAATTAGTCATTAGTACAAAGCACCTTAAAGTGGTTTTCTAAAACCAGAGTTTGTCTAAGCTAAATTTCCATATATTCATTAACATTAAAAAGAGAAAAATTGTTTCACACTTCAAAGTTAGTCAATTTTTCTGCACATAAAATGTGTTAAAAGCTTTTAAAGCTAATAAAAAAAGGCACAATAATTGTCTTTAGTAGAAATTCTCAAGACTCGAAGAAAGCACAAATGATTTCCAATTGCTACGTTGCAAAAATTTTCCTCCAATCTACTTATATTAAAAACTGAGTATCTTTCTCACTATCTTTCTTTCTAACTATCTTTCTAACTATCTTTCTATCTTTCTATGTCACGCTTCTTTCTCCTGAACGCCAATGAACTGAAAGTCGAACCAGGTACCGATAGATAGGTAATTTTTCAAGCTTCTTTAGTTTCAATTGATATAATTATACGATTTTAATTAGCGAAGATATCAATTAATAAGTAGTCAAGTTTAAAGCGATTAAGCCTAATAAATGATTAAATATGAAATCCATTCTTGCAAACCGTCGTTGCTATGAAACAGTATAATAACAATGATAATGAGAATTTTGAATGAAGGCTTAACTAAATCAAACACGAAACTCATAAGCGGACCACTTACGTAGAATTTTTATCGCTAGCTACTGGTAATATTTTGAAACATTCATTTGTTGAAGAGCCATCTACTTATATTAAAAACTGAGTATCTATGTCTGCTTTTTTTCTTTGAGCGACCTGAACTTACTGAAACTTTCCTCACCATCTTGAAGGCGTGAAGCATCTCAATAATTCGAATGATTTTTTTATATAGGAAAAAAGTAAAGGCGTGAAGCGCCTGTAAGCGAGCCGCCTTGGCGGGGAGTAATTTCTTTAAATTTTTTTTCTCACTACTTTCAGGGCACGAAGTGCCCGTGCAACGCCGGGCCACGTGCGTGGTATGTCTTGAAATCGAATGAACATTAAATTATATCAAATAATATAATTTCAGAATGAGGTAAAAGTTAGAGAGGGGGGACGTTATGCATCAGCATGACGCAGGAAGCTAATCTAGCTGCCCTGGCAGCTAGTACTCACATAAAAATTGTTGATTAACATTATTCTTTTCTTGTAAACGTATGAATGTTGAAAACTTTCAACTTATTTATTATTGTCTCATTATTCTGTTATGAACTTTAATTTTCAAGTCTAATTTTAGCTTTAAATATTGTTTAATGTAAACAAGGTTTGAAAAATTCTATACTTTTGTTCAATTATCTATAAAGCATCCTAACATTCTTTGTCGATCGATGCAAAATCATTTGCTGAAAAATTCTAATCCTATATCTAAATTTGCTTTGAGTATATCAATCAGGAATCAGCCCTCCCCAAACTAAAAATTGGTCACACATTCAAAAGTTAATACAAATGAAACTAATTAAATGGCATAAAACACAAATTGCAGTTAGTTACATTCTGTAACAAGAGCTGGCGTATCAAAGCCAAATTAAGTCCCCACTCTCTGCATGTTTCCTCTTATGGTTGTCATAGTTACGCCATTATGGACTTTTCTCCCCCACTTAGCTTTAGTAACAATGTTTAAATGCAAACGATTAAAATTGCTTTGTGCATAAACTATCATTCAATTGAAAAATTAACATTAATAAAGCACAACCGTTTCTTAGAAATTTGTGATTTATTTATGTATGCCTGGATTTGTCAGAAAATATTTTGAACTGAGATATGAAGATATAATAAAAACAATGAACCTAATTTAATAAACATAAAATAAATGAAACGCCTCAACAGCAGTGCATAAAAAAGCAAAATGTATGCTAATTGGAGCTGTTTTCTTTCATATGTTTCCATGTCATGGAAACGACTTTGCAAAATTTCTAAACTTGATACGCCTATTTTGAAGTAACAGAGTATATAATGGTAATGTGGAATCACAGACCATAAAGTACAAGAAGAGCAATTCAGAAAATTAGCATACATTTTATTAGGTTTTTTCTTTTTTTTGTCTCTTCTTACCCTTTTTGTCTCTCATTACCCCCAACCTTCCCTAATTTGCAAAAAAGAAGAAAAAAGAAATTTAAAACATCAAATACAGTTGAGCTTGATCAATGGAACAGCCATTTCGCCACAAAAATTAATCTGACAAGCGGGAAATTCCATTAACAATATCAAAATAATACATTAAAACGGTTTAGTGCATTGAAACTGATCTGATCTTCTTTTAACTGATAATCTAATAAGCGAACTGGACTGTAAAAGAAATATGAAAACTAGTAAAATAAAATGATCAGGAAATGATCTCATTCTCTAAAAAGGAAATGATTTTGCTCAGTAGTAACTAAAACAAACAATAATAATAATAATAATAATAATAATAATAATAATAATAACAATGCCCATTGCAGTTTTTTTAGAATTAATTTATTTTTACCTTACTATATAAAGAATTATGATTGCGACTATAAGGGTAAAAAGCACCCAATTGCATCCAACGAAGGCATAATTCTTCTGTCACGTTGCCAAAATAACCACATATATTTGCTCCAACCTATAAGATTAAAATTTAAAAAAAAAAGTAAAATAAATAATATAATCAATAAAATAAATATAATCCATACTTGTTTGAATCAATGTAAGGGAATGTGGAGCAACGTGAAATAGCAATCATCAAATAGAAAATGCTTCATTACAAAAATGTTGTATTTTTCACTTTGCCCCATGGTTTTTCGAGGTCAAAAATTTCCACCTTTTTTTGAAGGTGCAAAATAACTGCTGAAAATGAAAAATAAAATTTCAACAATAGTTGCATTACAAAATACATTATTCCTTCTTTATGTACACTGATTTTAAGAACGAATGTCCGTTTTGTTCATTTTTAAACTAGTATGTTATCTTAACTATTTCACTTTGCCCCACATTCCACTGAATTATCTTCTGAGAAAAGAATGTGCTTATTATTTTATCATAGTTTGATACTTGCTTGGGATGTATTTTAAGTGTCATTTAGTTCATCATTTCCTGAAAAAATTCGATGTTCAACATAAAAACCAAGCATTTTTAACTAAAACAGCTCAAATGGGCTTAGAGGTAGTCTGGTTAAGCGCAGAATGAAAAATATCTGCATCTAATTGATTAAAATTTTTTCAACTGCATTAAGCAGCGATAAATTGAATGAAATAATTAATCAATTTTAAAAATAAGCATTTATTATAAGCTTTTATCATACCATTAAAAAGAATTTTAAAGAAAACTCTTTTTTTTTCCTGCTGAAGGTTGGAAATTTGATGGCTTGCTTAATAATTTCCTCATTTTTTAAAAGCATTACTTCAAGCTGATGTATGTTGTTCCACATAGTTTAATACCGTTTCCAACGTTTTAGCTCCTTTTTTTAAGAGATAGGACCGGAGTCACATTGTCATCGATATTGTAGTCATTGTAAAACACATTAGAAACCTTTTATTTATTTTTTCAATTAAGAAGAGTGCAGTAGTGTTTAATGCACTAGTTAAGTATTTTCAGGAGTAACCAGACTCCCCTTAACCAAGAGTGAGAGACATCCACAAAATAGAAAACTCCCTCTATAAACAACCCGGCCTAAAAGTTTCAATGGTGCAGTCTGCACCATGACCCACCACCCTTCCTCTTAATTGGGTAACCCTGCTCTTTTTTAATTTTATTTTTTATTTTGTTGTTCAACCATATAATTAATAATGATACTTCAAACACTTTTAGCTACTTTTTTTCAATTTCTGAATTTTGAGTATGGCTGGTTAAAGTGAAGATCTGGTTGAATGGAGACCGTTTAATCCAGAGTTCACTGTAATTTTTTTTCTTCAAGATTGTTGAAATATATTTTACGACATTTTCATATTTTCCCTAAATGATCAAGTGATATTTTCTTCATTAATTTTGCATCTCAAGAAAACCCCTTAAAATTCGGAGCAACTAACTCTGTTTCAAGATAGGTTGCTTTTCAGATTGATCATTGAAAATAAAATTAAAAAAAAATTGTTAAAGTTAATTTTTTAATACAAATAATCGTATCAAGCTAATAATTGCAACTAATGATGCTTACAACTGGGTATGGTAAAATAAGAAAACTAAATTTCTAAAATCAGTGAATGCAGTTAAAAATACCAACTTAAAAATTTCTCTCATAATAAATTTTAGTAATTTAAATTTTAATAGTAGTTTTCACTTGCTAAACAGAGAGAACAATAGATAAATTTTATGAAGCAATAAGATTTAAAACTTACAAAAGGAATTCCAAATAAATTAAATTTCAAAATTCCAGGAATGGAGGCTTTTAACTGCTCCCATGTACTTAGATTATCTCCTAACCAATGAGATGTAAACCGTCCAGAACTAGGAAATGTTGAACGGCTAACAACCATGGGTCTGTTTCCAGGAATTATAATTGCAAGGGTTCTGAAAAAAAAATTCAAAATATTTAGTAACTAATTTTTATTTATTACAATGTACTACGTTCATTTTGTCCCACCCATGTTCCAAATAACAAATCCAAAATTGAAAACTACAAATGTTAACTAACATAGCAGGTGAAAAGACATCATGATCTGATTTTGAAAATCCAGAAAAACTCTGCAAAAACAAAACTTTTTCAGCTGAAATTTTAACTTTAAGTTATTAACAGTATTTTATTATTATTATTAATGTATATTTATTTTATTGTTATTATAATTATTAATATTTATTTATTTATTTTTGCTTTAATGATATTTTGTTTCATGAAACGGCAAAGTTAGGTTTACACTCATCCAGAAAACAACAATACTCTGCCAACTAGCAAATCCATTAGCTAATGAAACGCCTTACTCATTGTGTGCATCATCTAAAACTATAATTTTATTTGTAAACTTTTCGCTGGTTGCAGATATGCAGAATGCAATTGTTGATTACTAGATAAAAAGTATTTTTAGCTTATAATCTCTCCAAGATGGCAAAGAAGACAGACACCCTTATCACAAGGTGCACTTGTTTGAGCGGTGGCCATCACATAGGAGTTTAATTAAACTGTGAGCTAAGGCGCACATATAATGTACATAATCACCTGCATTCATAGAACATTTGAATATAATGTCTTTTATTATATTTGTTCAGCCAGTACTTTCAGTACAAAACAAAAATGTAACAAAATCACTGTAAATCTTAATTTAATGAATTTAATTCTTTAAAGAGTGGGGAGTGAAATTTTATCTGGAGCATTGCTATCAGGATGCATAAGCCAAGTTTCATGTCATCTAGAGCCTTAAGGCTACTGTCTTTCACCAAGAAGACTTAAATTTGATCCCAGGACAGCGTTATGGAAATGAACTCACCACCTTTCTCCTGCTATATAGAAATCCTAAAACTTAATGCCAAAAGGTATGGAATTGGTGAAGATAAGGAAAACACACATAAACTTAATGCTATGTTTAAGTATTATGCCATGAGAATTAATAGTGTTCAAAGGAGCTTCAAATATTTTTAGACACCTAATTCCATTAATGAATGGTAAGCATTTGTATACACTGCATCATTTGTCTTTTCTGATTCAACATTGAGGTAAACCATTCTGCTTGTGTGTTTTTCTTTGTTGTGGAATACTTCATGCCACTTTTATCTCCAACCTTGTATAATAGGCGATTTTGTATATTTGTTTTAGTTGCAAATACATTTTGAGCTATTGGTTAAATTTTGGTTGATCTGAATTTGCTACCATGAACTTACGCAATGTTTTTTCCTCTCAAAAGTATCAATCATAAGCTTTTTTAACCCTTTACTAAAAGTATTTTGCTTGTGGTAATTAAATTAGCCACAGTACCATCCTATATGATTCAAGCTAAATCAGCATAATGATCTGTGGTAAAAAGTACATTTTCAAAGCTTCAAACAAGATTTTGAGAGTACAAACTTTCCAATATTAGTACCTAAAAGTCACATTTGCTTGGAAATAGCCATACAGATTATGGATATCATAATGTTTCCCAGCCTCATGTACAGCATCCATACAAATTGTCTTTTCAAACAGTTTTCCATCTTTTTGGGACCCCTTAATTCCTGTAAAACAAGAAAAGGAGATTTCAGTGAAATTTATTAATGTAGTAGCTTAGCAGTACAGTACATATGTTTAAGAATATTTTAATATTTTTTCTAATATTCTTAGAGTATTCTTTTAGCAGACAGGATTACTTTGTTTCTAAAAAATCAAAACTTTGAGCTTTAATCTAGCATTCCAAACTTTTTTTTTTTTCTTTTTTTAGCAATAATTTAAAATCAAGAAGTTCTATTTACTATTTACTACTAAAAATGTTCAAGAAAACCTCGATTTTTAGTGAAATTTTTATGATTTCCACTATTATTTTGAAAATAATTATTTTTAAAGTAATTGTGACATTCGCAAGACATTGCTTATTATATTACAGTTCCAAGGGGTTCAGCAATGAAGGTTCCAATAATTAATCCCCCAGAACACTTAGTTTTCAGCCACATGGTCAATCCTAGTATGTTAATACTAGCTGACCCGTGAAAAGTTTTCGCACTTATCAGAAGGAATGCAAAAACTAGCTTTTTTAGTATTTTTTTTTTTTTTGAATCAGCGCAAAAATGTAAGATTATGGTGTCCTCACCTCCTCCCACCAAAAAAAAAAAAAAAAAAACAAAGAGAAGTAATGTCTATGATGATGGAAGGTCGGATTGCAACTCTGCTATAAAAAAAATATTAAAATGATGTTCTTTTGCCCGGATTTGAACTTGTATCCATCCCATTTTTAGTACAGCACTCTAACCAACAACACCAATGCGTCCTAATTTTCAAATGTTAAAGTAAGGTATCATAACAAAAAATTTTGTCCGTAGGTCTATTTTGCGTGAGTAGCTGGCACGATAAGCTTGAAAATGAGAGGTAAATAATAGAATTTTATAAAGAAATAAGCAATATCTGGCGAGGTCAAAGAAAACTGGCAAGAGAAATAATATATTAGATGTACCCATTTAATGCTGCAGGAAAAATTCTGGAGGCACAAGGGTAAATCATATGTCATTCAAGAAGAAACTTTAATTAATCATGCATTGTGAAAATTACATGTGTCAGCTTATTTTGAGATAGTCACTACCTATTTTAGTACATTTCACTAGCTGCATGGCCCAGCGTTGCACGGGCTGTAATGTAGTGAAGGCAGTTTGAGAAAACTACTCGCCGCCAAGGCGGCTCACCTTTAAAGTAACGAGGAAAGTTTCAACAAACTACTCGCCACCAAGGCGGCTCGCCTTTAAAGTAATGAGAAAAGTTTAAATAGTTTATTCGCCGTCAAGGCAGCTCGCCTTTACTGTACGGAGGAAAGTTTCAATGAACTACTCGCCGCCAAGGCGGCTCGCCTTTAAAACACCAAGAAAAATTAAACAAACTACTCCCCGCTAAAGGGACTCGCTAAAAAGCTTTCCTGCATCAAAGAATCAATCGAATTATTTGCACATGCTTCCTCAAAAAGAAAGACGATGTCAAGTAGCGCATACTTAGCACTCTCCCTAAATAACATATAAAATTCCTTATCAAAAACAATTATTTCCAAACTGCTTTCTTCCTGTAAAATTAATTGCAAAACTCTAAACGAAAAAGTTCTTTTAATATTTGGATCGCAGCCAAAAAAAGTCCCTTCTAAAAACAGCAATTGCAATTTTATTTAAAAACACATTTTCAAAATGGTACCAGAGAAAAAATATGTCATTAATAATTAGAATAAAAACAATTGTTAGAACTTTGTTATAACACGTATTCAAAATGACAATGGAAAAAAATAACACTCTTTCATTTTAAAAAGTTCAATTTAATTAACATTTTAATTTAAAACCGCAACGGAAAGAAATAAATATCTTGGAATCTTTTTAAACAGTTCAATAATTTAATTAACGTTTTAATTCAAAATGGCAACGGTAAGAAATAATGTCTTAGAATTTAAATAGTTCAATAATTTAATTAACGTTTTAAGTCAAAATGGCAACGGCAAGAAAAAAAATATTTGAATTTTAAATAGTTCAATAATTTAATTAACATTTTAATTCAAAATGGCAACGGTAAGAAATAAAAGTCTTGGAATTTTAAATAGTTCAACCATGTAATTAACGCTTTAATTTAAAATGGCTACGGAAAGAAATAAAAGTTTTGGAATTTTAAATAGTTCAATAATTTAATTAACGTATTAATTCAAAATGGCAACGGTAAGAAATAAATGTCTTGGAATTTTAAATAGTTCAATAATTTAATTAATGTTTTTATTCAAAATGGCAATGGTAAGAAATAAAAGTCTTGGAATTTTAAATAGTTCAACCATTTAATTAACGCTTTAATTTAAAATAGCAACGGAAAGAAACAAAAGTCATGGAATTTTAAATAGTTCAATAATTTAATTAACGCTTTAATTTAAAATGGCAACGGAAAGAAATAAATGTCTTGGAATTTTAAATAGTTCAACCATTTAATTAACACTTTAATTTAAAATAGGTACGGAAAGAAACAAAAGTTTTGGAATTTTAAATAGTTCAATAATTTAATTAACGCTTTAATTTAAAATGGCAACGGAAAGAAATAAATGTCTTGGAATTTTAAAAGTGCAAAGAAATTAATTAATGTTTTAATTAATATCTCAGCTAATTAACGTCGTACAATTACGCGGTTGGTCTTATTATCTTTCTTAGAAAATTTCGAATCGAATGGTATTAGGTTTGATTCTTTACGCTCAGCGGTTTTTGAGGAGTTCAAGCTTCAGATGGACAGACAGACAGACAGACAGACGCTGACAGATTTTAATAGTAGAAATGTTCAAAATATTTTTAATTTCAAATGTGCAAATGTTAATGTCTACAGCTTTATACAAGTAAAGAAACTCAACCCCATTTAATCTAAAATAGATACTTTATATTAGATTTTTTATAGATTTTAAGTTAAGAAAGAGTATGTAATATTTTTTAATTAAAAAAATAGAGAAATAAATACAGAAAAGAGATGTAACCACTAATTTAACAGTATTTATTTAAAAAATAAAATAAAATAAAAATTTTAAAAATACACAGGGAAAAAATAAGATAAATAAATTCATAATAAATTCTATACACAGTCAAATAAAAGTAGAGAGATATCAAATAGTATTTTGTAAAGTTCAGTTTAAAATATTAACTTTATCTCATGTAAAATTACCTGCTCCATAGGGTGGATAATTCCATAAATTTTTTCCACATCCAGTTAGAGATCCATCAACAAAGTTAGATGGTTCATTCATATCCTGAAACAATATTTTCTTATTAGACTGGGAAGTTGACAACATGTTAGCACAGGAAACTTATATAGTTAAACATCTGTGAGCATTTATATCAGTTTTTCCAGACTATATGAAGCTGACACTGGTGGGTACGAAATTCAGTGGTGGATTTAAAGATATATCCCTTCCTCTCCCTGTGAAAGTCAGGAATTGTCCTTTTCTCACCATAAAGAAAACTTCTCCCGAAAAGTAGATTAAAAATGGCACTAAATCATGCAATAAAATTGGTGGGTTTGGAGTCTTATTAAAGTTGGAGATGATCAAAATAAAAAATTTAAAAAAGTGCCTAAGTCAAGCAAAGATGTCCTCTACTTGATCAACAAATGTACTAACATATAAAATCAGACACTTTGCACTATTAGTGCATGTTTATTAGATAAACTAAAGTGAGAAAAAAACATACAGTTCATAAGAATACAGTTTCATAAAAATCTGAAGACCCATGGTGCACACCCCTGAATGATTTGACATGGAATGACCCTCAGGTATGAAAATACGTAACTTTTCACAAATATCTAATTTAATTTCTGTAATCCACACTTGTTTTATAGCTTCTCAAAAATCCAAAAGTGAAGTGGAGTAACGGTAGGCAACTTTGCACTTTAATATTACCCCTCGACCGGGTTTAGATAAGGGGAATTTCAGAAAAACAGCCCAAGGATCTGAAACCCCTTCTCTGCAATGGCAAGAAGCTCCATCATGTTGGAAGTGTGTGTACTGGTTGATATTCATAATCGTTGGTAATTTCTTTTAGCACGTTACTTACTGGAACTGTTTATCTCGATATGCTAAAAAAGAAATTACCAATGTTTATGAGTATTAACCAGTTCACACGCTTATAACACGATGGAGCATCTTGCCATTGCAAAGATAGGGTTTCAGATCCTTGGGCTGTGATTCCCCGGGATCTAAACTCAGTCGAGGGATAATTTTAAAGAGCAAAGTTGCCTACCGTAGCCTGATTTCATTTTCTGACTTTCGAGAAACTGTAAAACAAGCATGAATTACATAAATTACAGCTGGTAATTTCAAAAATTACGTATTTCCATGCCTGCTCGTATCCGAGAAGTATTGGAAAAAAAAAGTTTCCACATCAAATATTTAACCTTTTTTGAGTTGTGTATGTATATTGTTCTTCTATAACTTAAAAAAATACTTCCCACAAAATAACTTGGTTAAATGCAATTATTCTTGTGCATTCATTAACATCACAGTTTCTTGTAATGAATCATCCATTCTGGCCAGTACTGTATACTTGGTGCATTAGTTCAGCTACATTGTGCATCTATAGGCTTTTTGTTGGGTCTTTTCATCTTGTTTAAAAGTATTTTATAAATTATATATATATATATATTGTAATTATTCCAATGAAAGTTCAACTTTCTTCAATGCCCATTTGAATGATAGTTTGACAAGTTTTTACTCTTGCCAAATTGGAATATTTAGTGGCAATTCAAAACTTGAATAATTTCAAAATCAGAAGTTGTGTTGGTCTGATTGTTGTTGTATTTGGGGTTCTATATAGAATGTGTGTCTGTAAAAGTTATTGTTAACAAATTTTTACATTTGATAACACTCAAAAGGAAAATCAAACAAATGGTACTCACAAGCCACAGTCCATCAAATCTGACAAATTTTCTAAATTCTGTGCACATTTGTGTCCAATACGGCCTCACTTCTGGATTAGAAAAGTCTGGGAAATATGTTTTGCCAGGATAAATCTAAAAGATGCAAGAGAAGAATTAGTAACTAAAATTTAGAAAACATACACACACAATAATGTAACTAGTATATAAACACGCGAATCCAAAGTTTCATAAAAAAGAAAAGATAAAACACTGAAATATATTTCAGTTGTTTCAAATATTTTTAAAAAGATGCTGGCAGAGATTTTGACAATGACTTTTGTTAACTATAGAAAGTGGTTTTAATATTTTTTTTAAAGTTATGATTTCTGAAAACAAAATATAAATAAAAAAATTAATAAAATTTTATTTAACACACAACTTTTTGTTTTAAGTTGGAAATTATTTTAAAGAATTATTAGAGTTTAAATAATGAAAGAGTAAAAAAATTGTATTACATAGATGAATCAATTTGTAAACTTTTAACATTTTTATGATTTGACCCTATTTGGAAATGAGACAGCATATGTAGTAATCATATTGTTTTTTTTAAACTGACTTTTTTTTTCTAAAAATTTTTTCTAAGCACATTTTTCACTGCAAATTGTTTGAAGAAAAGTGTCAAAGTTGTGATTCAGAAATTATATACAATAATTCCGCATAATTTTCCAGGGTCAGACAATGATTGTTCATCACAAAGCAGAAGTCTTCTTCTAAAAGCAACGAGTTAGCAAGTATGAATATATTCTAAAACAGAAAAATGATAATAACTTACTTTTCCTTCTAAATAGGAACCATTTATTTTGATGAAAACATCTCTATTAATGCCAACGTCCAATGCCGGGTAGTTAGATTGTAATGTTTTGTTACTTGCTATAGCTGGATTCTAAAAAATAGAGCAATAATGATAATAATAATAAAAAAATATAATAATCTTATATTGATAAGTGTTGCTGCTTATGCAGATAGTAAGAACTCTTAAAAGTAGCACATTTAAATATGTCAACGGCATAGTACAAAGGTAGGCCACAGATAGATTTACACTCTGTGGCCTGTCTCAAAATATTTTTGGTCAGCCCCTCTGCTTATCATTCTGAATAAAATAAAATTTGAGATACAGGTATTATTTATTAATGACTCTTGCCAATACGGATCTTCATTTATTAAAACCCATGCAGTAATCATGTGAAACTTTCAGCAGATTTAAATAAAAAAAAGTCTTTACGACAAGAAAACATTTTTGAAACTTTTACAAAGGCACAAAAAGCTTTTTACTATTATTGATAATTAAAAGCATGGAAAAATATGGATTTAAAATTATTGATATTTGCCTTTTTCCTCCTAAAATTATAGAGGATGAAAAAACTTAATATCCTTCCATGCTATCATACAATGACCTTCTTGTGATTTTAACTACTTTATATGCTTTTCTAGAAGACTTTAAAATATTGACTGCCCTTTATTTGTTTATTGAATTGGAAAAAAGTCTTCAGGCAGGTACTTCAAAACTTTCTAAAAAAATGTGGTACCTATTATCCTTCATAATATATATCACTCTTTCTACAATATTGCTAAGTTAAGTGTCTCAGAAAGTCTAGTAAAAGTCTAGTGCTAAGATATTTTTTTATTCATTTAAAAGACTAAATGATATCCCTGCACAGTGGTCGATTTTGCCAATCTAGCTGGACAAAAAAACTTTGGTTCGTCAAATCGAGTAGCAAGTTTTAATATGGTTGGTATATCAATAATAAACATAAAACAACATTAAAAGAAGTGTCTGTGACTAAGATCTGCACTAGAACTACTGTCTGAAGGACTGCAGTCTATATTTTAGTCGTTTTTCCATTGCAACTCAGTTTCTTCAGATCATCTAGTCCCGTATGTCTTAGGTCTTAAAATTATTTTGGTGCTTTGTAGTTACAGGGATACTTTGTCATCATTCGAACAATAGCATGTATTAAGTTCTTTCTGTATTTTTTAACCCAGAAAATGGATTTTATGAATTGTTTTCAAATGTTTCAAAATATTTGATTTATGAGTGATTAAAGCTTTATGTTAGAAAAAAACATTTGTGATACTGATATTCCTTGAATTGCATTTAACTTAGTTTCTATTATTTTACTATAGCATAGATATTTTTTGCTTCAAAAAATTTTTTTAATTTCAGTAGTAGCTTTTCGAGAACGTACTTAGCAATTTCTGCATCATCTCGTTTTCTTGTGAAACGAAGACTCTTTAGAGTGTCATTTATTTTATTTTATATATTTTTTTTTTTTGAGTTAGTGCCTTAAGTTACAGACGTAGCTTTTTGTTTTATAGTTTTGTGTTGATGCCTGATTCTTTGAAAAAAAGTTGGTCAACCGCGATCTATGGACTTTCGTTGTATTGCCAAAGAACCTGGGAGTCTTATGCATCGAATAACTGTTGAGTAAAATATGATAAATCTTTGTAAAAAATGGAATTTGTTTATTAAGTATATGCACATATACCTTTTTTTTTCTTATAGTGGAAAAAGAAGAGCGCTTCACCACGTTTCGTTAAATCGTACACACAAACTGTTAGTATAGTATTTCTAACGCTTAATCTCATACTATCCTTAATAATTTAAATTTATTAAGGTAATTTAAATTAATAGTTTCAATTGCAAAGTTTTCTGCACTATTCTTGCCCTTATCCATACTCCAAACATTAAAATGTGTTGTATCTTTGATAATATAATGTATTTAACGTAGCACTCAAACACAATTATTGTAGACAAATATTTTTTCGCTTACTTATGTGGAGACGAAAATGCTGTTATTACAATCTAAACTACGTTCTAAAACGTTCGAGTGCTAATATTTTTTTAACAGTAATACAAGGCTGATAAACAAAGTTTACAAATAAATTTAACAACAGGCGTTGGTTAAAAAGTATCCCCCCCCCCCCCCCCCACACAAACCCGAAAAGAAATTTTCTCTAATTCATCGTTTCAGACAAAAAGTCCACAGTTCCAAGACACACTACTCATATTGCCGGCAAGATCCGGGTATAATCTTTTGCACTCTCATTTGTCAACATATCTGGTACGTAAAAATATAACTTAGAGGGTGGAGACTTGTGGAGCATTTTTTTGCTGCCCTAATAACTTTTAGTGTTACGGTGTAAAATTCATTAATTTTTCATGTAGTTAAAAATATATTTAAAATTCGTACTAAATGTACGGACGGCTCTTTAAGGGAATAATGTGCTTGGATGACAAAATGACAATATATAAGCACAATTGTTTTAAAACAACAGAGACAACAAGTAGTCAAAGTTCTTTATCTCCCTTCTAAAGCATCATAAAATTTACTATTACAATCTGTGTACTTCAATCCTTTATAGGAAAAATTCCAAGAACTAACTAGCTAAATTAGACATGGTTTCTTGTTTTATAGATATTTCAGTTGCCAAAAAAAATATTTTGCCAAAAAATAACGATGTTGAAGATTTGATTTTTGTCCAGCTAGATTTAAAAAGTCGACCAATGTGCATTGGTAGCATTTGAAATTTACAAATCTAAGAGATATTCTCAAGATTGTTTCCAGACTTGAAAACATTTCTTATAATAATTTATACTTTATTCTTGTCAATAATTTATACAATCCTTCTAGAAAAATATGTTTCATTCCAGGTATGTTCTCATTTAAAAATTAATTGATGCAATTTAAAAATATTTTTTAACAAAGAAGGGAACTTTAGTTATTATTATTATTATTTTTTTTTTTTTTTTGAAATTGGTGTTTTTTTAAGTAACTAAAAGAAAAAAAAAACAGATGCCAAATAACTGAAAATCATACAGTGGGAGTTCTGCAGCTTGTAATTTAGTAACAATAACTTGCACGTAATACTTACCAAAACTATAACAACTTTTCTTCCTTTCTCGTGAAGATCATCTACAAAGGCTGGTAAATGTTGATAGCGCTTTTCATCATACGTGAAACCTTTAAAATTATTCATGTATTCTATATCTAAATATTGCACATCCTAAAGATAGACAAATAAAATAGCTTCAACATGTTAGGATGAGAATGCTCAGGCACATTAATATACACTTTGTCACAAAAATCATTTAAAGACAAAAGTTCGACAAATAGGAGAAAAAGCAGTGTCATATTGCCAGTGTATCTGACAAAGAGGAGGTTAAGATACATAATGTGATGGAACGTTATACTTTGAACAATTATTCATTCAAAGACATTTTCAAAGCAACACACAGAAAAAAAACAGAAAGAAAAGGAAAAAATTAGACAAAGTTAAGTGAACACAATTTTTAAACACAAGTGAGATCTCATGATAGAAACTATTTTCATTATCAGAGTTTGCTCTTCGAAATTGTTAGCATATAATTTTTGATTTCATAAAAATTATCTCTTTCAATAGAAAACTAAAATAAAAAATAAGAATCTAACAAAATTGGTGATTGAATTAATTAGGACTGAATAAATAAATAAATAAATAATTTATTGAAATATCATTTTCCAAAATTAGAACATTTATTTGTGATGCAAAACATCTAAGGGCCAATTCCACAAAAAAGTAAACATTTTGTTCCACATGTGAGAGCTCTTTATTTCCTTTCAAAATGTGAAATGTGAATGCCCCCCCCCCCCTCCAAGAAATCATACATGAACCTGTGCTATCTAAGCTTTTTTTTAATTACATTTTTAACCAAACTTTTGAAACCAACTACAGAACTGTCACTTGTGGGACAAAATATTTGGTTTTCTGAATAGCCCACTGTTTTTTTCTTTTTTTAAACAAAAACTAAAAATTAGTTTGTAAGAAAATAAAGAATATATTTCAGGCATTTGCAACAATAGAGTCAGAGAATATATCGCTAGAACTGAAAGTTCTAAAGCTGATGTTCAAAAGTGTATCCTGCATATGGCAGATGAACATTTAGAAAACAGTAATTAAAAAAATAATTAGAAAGAATTTTTTTTTCTTTCACTTAGCAAATCACTAGCACAGCGTACTTTCACTTGATCAACAAGTTATTAATTTTCATCCCTTGTTAATTTATATATAAAAATGTAAAACAAATTTAATCCAAATGGTCCCATACATTACACTGAAATTATCCTGAATGTGAGTTTTAGTAAATCAAAATTTATGTATAAAACTAATACTTCATATTGAAAAAAGTATTTATCACTACTAAATAAAGTATTCAAAAAAAAAAAACTAACACCAGTTTAAAGGCTCACAATCCCAATTTTCATGGTGCTATGTACCTGTATCTGATTATCTTTTTCTCTTTGTATTTTTTTTTTTTTTTCTGCTGATAAATTGCTTTAAGCTTCTCAGATCCTCAAAGAAGTTACTGTTGAAAAAAAAATACTACTTCCATATTGTTGTGGGCATTTGTAATAATTTACCAGAAGCAGCCATTACTCAAAATGGAGCGGATAGTTTAAAGAAGGCTCTTGAACTCTATGGAGGCTTTGATAAATTAACTAAAAACAACCTAGTGGTGCTCAGAGCCGGTTGCTGCTCACCTCTTTTGTGTTAATTTATTTAGATAAATTATTACATAAAAATAAAAATTTATTATTTCTATGCATCAATCTTACAATATCCTACAGGGAAGGAGCTGATTATGAGAAATAGAAAAAAGAAGATTAAACACTTTAAAGCTGATGTTCCTCATTACTACGCTATTTATTGTGCGCTACAACCTGACATATTCTTGATTGCTCTTGGAAATTTTCTGTTGATAAAAATTTTACTACTTACATACGGTATATTAGCATCTTCGGTGCGTTGAGTGACTGCTTTCACATCATCAAGAGTTAAATATCCCCTTCGAGAAAGCTGAAAACCAAGTGCCCAATAAGGAGGCATAACTGGGGAGCCAATAACCTAGAAAAATTACAGCATGATAACTAACATAACCATTTTTGCTGCATTAAAGTAAGTAAACATTACAAACTCTAAGTTTAAGGCAATAATATTTCATTAACTCAACTTCTATTCACTACTATGTACATTCAGAATATGCTAGAAACTCTTGACAGTACCTCAAGATATTGTTTGACAACATCTTCTGGAGAAGGACCCAGAAATATATAAAAATCTAGTATTCCACCAATAGTGCGAAAAGTCACAGCAGGAGCAGGTTGAAATATTATTTCTAAAAAAAGAGGAAAGAATTTTAATACAGATGCATTACCTCCCTATAAAAACTCAAGTGATTAAATGAAACATTTCAAAATTTTCATGCTTGAAACTTTGCTTACCTTTTTATACAGAAATTCACTTCAATCTAAGAGCTTCAAGTTTAGTAGCAAGAAAGAAAATTAAAGTATTAGGAAATAAATGACATATTGTTAAAGCAAATGCAGTTCAAAAGAATAGAGAAATATGCATGTTAGAAACTTAGCAAAAATGCTAACATGTTATTAGTTTAAGAATTTTTGAAACATTTGAACCATGAAAATGTTACCCATGCCTAAAGCGCATGCACTAAATGTAAGACAGGAAGAATATAAGGAAACAGAGTAATTGCAAATTTTGAATAATATTAACTAATTTTCAAAAGCAAAGAACTTCACTCACCAAAAGTTTAAATATGATTAATAATATGCTTATCTGCTAATATTAATCTAATACCTTTAAACGAGCAATTCTTGTATATATATATATTTATTTTTCGGATCTCGAAAACGGCTCTAACGATTTCGATAAAATTAGGTATTTAGATAGAGTTTTGGTTTCTGAGTTCATCTACGTCGGCGTTTTTTTCTGTAAAAATGCGAGTTTTCACAAAAAATCCCGTTTTTTTGTGCCTTCATTGAAAGTTTGAGAAGCTTTTATTTCGCCATTTTCTTTATGATTACTTTGATTGTTGCTGTTTCCGTGGAGACCACGCTTTGTTATAATAATTGGATTTCATGTTTAATCACATCAGCGCGAGTTTAAATTTTATGGTATTTGGCAACGTTAAATTGTTATTATTTTTGAAATGTTAAAGCAAGGCTTCACTAGATATAGTCTCTTATACAGGCTGTTTCACTTATTCAAAAGTTTCATTATAACAATAGATTTCATATTTAATCACATCAATGTAAATTTAAATTTTTATGGTATTTGGCAAACGAGTTGTGGCAACACGTGATAATTAGATAATTATTATTGTTTTTGAAATATTTAAAAGAGATCAATCAAAATAAAGTTAGAATTGGGTGTGGGCCGCGGTAGTCCGATCGGTAAGTCGTCGGACTCGTAACCGGAGGGTCCCAGGCCGATCATATAGAGGGAGCCGAGCCGATCAAAGATCTACCGTCTTCATTAATGGTGGCTAGGGGACGTTAAAAATGTTTGTGGTCATAAAATCCTCCAAGTGAAACGATACCTCTGTGGGATGCTGGGGGGTCATTCCATTTTAAATCAACAAATGGGGTGCGCATCACCATTTTTGATTTTGATAAAAATTTGAATGTGTACTCCTTTTACTTCCCAGAGCTCAAAATAGTGTTCATTTTATTTTTAAAAAATTTATCCTTTGATATATAGGCCCTTTTTGTTGTTGGCAACAGCGAAAATCGGACGTTTTGATGCTTTGCCTTATGAACTATAACTTTTTTTCTATCAAAGATTTTGAGCTCAATTATAGCTCATTGGAAATCTAAGAAAAAGATCTTTTTATATATGCTACGAATAAATTTCAGATTTAAAAAAAATACTTATTTTTTCAAGGTCAAAGTTCACGACGAAAATGACATTTTTTACTACTTTCGAACAATAAAAAACCCATGAAGGGCTCAAAGTAACAAGCCGATTTTTTCATCATATATTCATAGTCATGGTTACTTACTGTATAAAAAAAATTGGCTTGTTATTCCACCCCCTTTATGAGATATGTCCCCCCAAAGTTTTAAATTTTTTAAAAAATCCAATTTTCAACGTTAAAAAAATGCATGTGGGGGGCAAGATAAAAAAATTTTTACATGTGGTATTTTAAGTACTTTTTACCAGCTTTCTAATAAAACAAAAGTTGCTTTGTTATTCAAAGGTGTTTGGCAGATATAAGGGACTGAACTTTCAAAAAATTGCACAAAAACAACACGATTATTTTCATTTTTTTAAATCTTTTTTTTTATTTAAATGTAATTATATACCTTATTCTTTGCCTTAAATGCTAAAAAAAGATTAAGAAGAGCAATAAAGAAACATATTTAAAGTTTAATAAGATAATTTAATATTTTTAACACCTGGGAATATAGAATACCACTAAACTTGTCTGATTTTTAAACATCTGATTGCTACCTACAACAGGACTGAGCATTTCTCAACTTGTCCAGGTTTGTTCATACCATGTGGTCATCCTTGTTCTGACTTGCTCTCACATGTGTATCTTAGTTGTCTTTCAAATTCTGAAAGAAGTAGGTTGTTGAGCTAGTGTTTCTGCTGTAAAATCTTGTGAAGCTGATGTGATTTCTTTTCATTTCAAGTTCATTCATATTCACAGAATGTTTTGTTAAAGGTAAAAGAAGAAATTCTTTAGAATCCTTAAATATAAATTTAAATTTGTCTTTCTACATGTAAACTGTGAATAAGTTATGGATAACCCTAAATGCTCCATAGGAGTTTTTGAGAATGATGATTGTAATATTTTAAGTTACAGTAGGCAGTCTACTGTAAATAGTATTTCTGAGTACAGTGATGATGATAAAACTTTACTGCACCTTGCTATTGAAACTGTTTGTACCTACCATGCAAAAAAATTTCTTGCCATGTTTTGCCACCTTTATGGAACTTCTTGCTGGTAGGTACAAACAGTTTCAATAGTTTTACACCTAGTTCTCAGGTGCAGTAAAGTTTTATCATCATCACTATACTCAGAAATACTATTTTCAGTAGACTGCCTACTGTAACTTAAAATATTACAATCATCATTCTCAAAAACTCCTATGGAGCATTTAGGGTTATCCATAACTTATTCACAGTTTACATGCAGAAAGACAAATTTAAATTTATATTTAAGGATTCTAAAGAATTTCTTCTTTTACCTTTAACAAAACATTCTGTGAATATAAATGAACTTGAAATGAAAAGAAATCACATCAGCTTCACAAGATTTTACAGCAGAAACACTAGCTCAACAACCTACTTCTTTCAGAATTTGAAAGACAACTAAGATACACGTGTGAGATCAAGTTAGAACAAGGATGACCACATGTTGTGAACAAACCTGGACAAGTTGAGAAATGCTCAGTCCTGTTGTAGTCCAGATGTTTAAAAATCAGACAAGTTTAGTGGTATTCTATATTCCCAGGTGCTAAAAATATTAAATTATCTTATTAAACTTTAAATATGTTTCTTCATTGCTCTTCTTAGTCTTTTTTTAGCATTTAAGGCAAAGAATAAGGTATATAATTACATTTAAATAAAAAAAAAGATTTTAAAAAATGAAAATAATCGTGTTGTTTTTGTGCAATTTTCTGAAAGTTCAGTCCCTTATATCTGCCAAACGCCTTTGAATAACACAGCAACTTTTGTTTTGTTAGAAAGCTGGTAAAAAGTACTTAAAATACCATATATAAAAAATTTTTTATCTTGCCCCCCACATGCATTTTTTTAGCGTTGAAAATGGGATTTTTAAAAAAATTTACAACTTTGGGAGGGCATATCTCATAAAGGGGGTGGAGTAACAAGCCAATTTTTTTTATACAGTAAGTAACCATGACTATGAATATATGATGAAAAAATCGGCTTGTTACTTTGAACCCTTCATGGGTTTTTTAATGTTCGAAAGTAGTAAAAAATGTCATTTTCGTCGTGAACTTTGACCTTGAAAAAATAAGTATTTTTTTAAAATCTGAAATTTATTGATAGCATATATAAAAAGATCTTTTTCTTAGCTTTCCAATGAGCTATAGTTGAGCTCAAAATCTTTGATAGAAAAAAAGTTGTAGTTCATAAGACAAAGCATCAAAACGCCCGACTTTCGCTGTTGCCAACAACAAAAAGGGCCTATATATCAAAGGGTAAATTTTTTAAAAATAGAATTAACACTATTTTGAGCTCTGGGAAGTAAAAGGAATACACATGCAAATTTTCATCAAAATCAAAAATGGTGATGCAACAACTTTTTTGAAAATTTGTTGATTTAAAATGGAATGACCCTGGGCTAAGGGTTTGCTCGGCCCTTGGGCGTGGTTAAAAAATGAACAGAGCGCTCTTCGGGGCCCCATCCCGGTTAAACCACGAGTTGTGGTATGTACGGGGGGGGGGGGAACCTTGGAGTGTGAAGTCAAGTGAAAGTCAAAACCAACTGTAACCAAATGCGTACTGGAGAACAGGGACTCTGCATCCATTCTCATCAACCCCTCCCGCGCTTTCGGTGCCAAATGAAATGAAATTGGGTGTGATTTTAGGGTGAGCATGAATTAAATAAGGTTGTGTTTTTTAAAACAAATTACGGCTGTTTTAAATGCGTAATTGCAACCTAAGGCAAAAAATGCTTTTCAAGTTTATCTAAATACGTACTTCGCATTTTAGAAAAAAACACGAGTTTACAAACCTCTTTTTTTTTTTTTTAACCGAGTGGGCTCGGTCCCCAGGTACTAGTGATAATTTAACATATTTGAAAATGTAAAACCTGCAAATATGAAAATTAAGCTGCAGTTCCATTCCGCTATTCACCCAGCTTAATTCATTTTCATCTTCATCCAAATATGAATGCAGTTTCAAATAACACTATGTTTATGGATAATCAATTGGTCACCAAGATGCTTGATTTATTCAGATATATTTATTAAAACCACAATATTCTATAATTCTTTCAAAAATACACATAAGAGTAAGTTGAAATTCGCTTTTATTCAAAATCGAAATTGCCAGTAGTAGGAATAGGTGTGTACTGATATCGACATTTTTGTAAAAAAATATTTGAAATAAAAATATATTTATAGTTCACCCTTCCAGGCAGTTGAAGTTTTACCTAATGTGTAAAAATTAGATTTACATTTTCATGTATAAATGTTTGAATTGCCAGCAGTTGCATAGTAAGATACTTTGTTTTGAAAAAAAAAAAAAAAACCTATGTTGTATGATATTTAAGCCCTCTCTACTGGGAGAATAAAATTCCTATTTCTGCCCCAATCCCCCCCCCCCTTGAAGCAGATATTATTCAACTCCCTGATTGTCTTGGACGTCTTATGACATCCATTTTACATGTAATTCTGGGCTGCTAAGCTGTCAGGGGGTTAACATATTTTTTTTTTACACAAAAGTCCATTCAAATCTTTTTTTTTTTTTTTTCATTATAGCACTACGTACTGGCTCTTCTATAGCGATGGTACTCCTTTTGCACTAATATATACAGACAAAGTACACCATTTGCTGTTGTAAACCACCTGTCATCATATTCATATGATGGCCAAGCACTTTGGGGGCACAGACATATCATTTCAAGGGGCCTCCCCCTGCTTTAAAGAAATGCTTAACACTTATGTAAAAGTGCATGGGCATTTTTTTGTTGCTTTTTAAATATACTATACATTGAGTACTTATCATTTACAACCTAATGTTAATGGGCTAAATTTACTGCCTCGTGAGTTTTTTCATGGACAGAACCATTCCATACTAAACAGAATGAATTCTCAGGAAAACAAATATACTTTTTCTAACTATAAATTATTTTGGAACAATAGCAAAATGGTGCTCAATTTTTGGCAAGTATTTTGCAAAGTTGATGTTTTTTCGTTGATATTGATTTTATGAATATATAAACCTTTCCTTAAATTACTTTAGTGCATGTGTATATGTGTATAATTGTCTTAAGCTCACAATTTCATTAATGTTAAAGTGCTCTCTTTTTAACTCTGAAAGTTCTGTATGTATGCAATTAATTCTATTATTTAGGTGTCACACAACTGTTCTCTTAAAATCAGTTTTTTTACATAGGTATATGTTCAAATTTATCCCCAACAGCTGCTTATAACTTCCCAGTTTTTTGAGAAATATACTACTTAAGTAAAAACATAAATACTTGTGATTTCATTTGAACTTTACTTTTTTAAACCAACTTTAAAACTAATAATTTTAGAGCATTGTATTTTATTTGCGTAATATACGGTAATGATATCATAATTTTAAAGGATTATGCATGAGATGCTCTTGCTCTTAATATATATCCGTTGAAATACAATTTCATAAGTTATTTTGAAGAAAGTTGAATAATAACTTTAGAATTCTTCTTCTTTGTCCTATAAAACTGTTCAGGAAAGAAATAAGATTTGGGTAAAACATGGTTAAGCACAATCTGAGTAAACTAATCAACTCCGATGAAAAGGGAATAGTAATAGTAATTAATCATAATAAAATACACAAATTTAAAGTACTAAATGCTTAATAATAGAGTACTACTTTAAAATAAAAAAACATGGGAGCTTTAAGATTTATCATACCCATTGCATTGCTATTAAGTAAAAAAACTCCATGTGCATTTCCATCTTCTTCTACACACATATAAAATGGATGATATCCATAAAGATTTGAGCTAAACTAAAGAAAATATAAATGAATATTTTAGTAATGTTTCATTATTTTATTAATTATTTATTTTTTACTAGTATAAAAATGAGTGAAACTTACATCAGTAGAAATATCACGAGCAAATAAACTCCACTTTTTCCACCTGGTATCATGTTTATATTGAGCAGTCGTATGCTCACCAAATCCATAAATGTTAGAAGATGCTAATCGAGTGGAAATTTGAATGTATTGTTCTGAAAATATCATTCCAGGAATATTTGTATCAAAACTGAAAACAAAGAAAAAAGCATTCATGTAAGACATTTTATTGACTTAAAAATTTACTGAGCAATATATTACTTTTAAATACAGATATATATACATATATATATCAGGATAACAGCAACTCTCCACTCAAACCATCTCCTCGTGAGAAAAATATCATTATAGATTTTTTTTTACATAATAGAAAGTAAGCAAAAGAGTTTTTTTCTTCTTTTTCTTCTTATTGTCAATTTCATTAGTCAATCCGACTGTCCTTCAATTTCAAATTAATTGATTTCGAATATTGTTCTCGGTTAATTTACATTGCTACTTTCCTGAAACATATTTGAAGAGAAATGTTAAGCATTCACATCTAAAATTCAGCAGCTAGTTTAATTAAAAAAAAAAAAAACTTCTTTTTCTTTTGGTATAAGGGTGGGGAAAGGAGACTTTTTTCCCCTTAAAATATTAGAAAAATATATTTCTTGATCCATTTCAACAGCATTTATTTCAACAAATTGTGAGGAGTGAGGGAATAAATTTATCTCATTACATAAACTGATCATAAGCAAATTTTTGCTTGAAGCTGTTGGGTTGAGAAAGAAACCTTGTGAAGTTAGACTAAAAATTTCAGAAATTTAACACCTTAGCAAATTTCATCTAGCATACCTGCAGCATTATAATATTCAATTTTTCTAATAAAGTATAGAAAGTATTCTTAGCAACTGAACCAAATCCTGAGATAAGTGCATGATAGTAGACCAGAATTTTATAACTTATGTAGAAAGCTGTTCAACTCACACTTCTATTTACGAAATTATTTAAATATTTACTACAGTTGAAACCCCCCCTCCATGGATGAATAGGATAAAGGTCTGGATAAGAAAACCCTGGATATAAGAAATAGAAAGAAAATTTAAAAACAAATTTTAAAAAATAGATCTCATCATTCCATGCCAAACATTACAAAAAATACATTAAAAAAATAAAAACCATGTAATTCTATAAATAATTAATAGTTCTATCAAACTCAATACAAATGTGAAGAATAAGAAAGACAAAACTTTACAATGTTTACCTTGAAATATCATAATAAAAAATTAATTCGAGATGTAGTAACAGCTGCATTTATTTTGGTGACCAGAAGTAGTTAACTGTTAACATTATGGCATATACTAAGAAAATGAAAAACCAGTTACTATGATACCATTTGCGTAATTCAAAAGAAAACAACAATCTCACACCAACTATAAAACAATGAAAAAATGAAAGACAGCACAGAACATTGAGAGCAGCCAATAGAGTTTGCAATTCAATCAATTGAGAAGTGCAGCTTTATCAACTATCTTTGGATTATATACGGGTGATTCTCCAAAAACCTGGCATTTTCGACTCACAAACTCTATAAAAATAAAAATGCTTAAAAAAATCTATAAAAAAAAATCCTTACTTACTCTTTGTTAGGAGCTTATTACGAGAAAAATAGAGGGAACTCACTTTAAGTATGCTACACCCCAAAAAGGGGGGGGGGTCAATTTTTTCAAACCGAGAGAGTGACAAGAAGCACTAAGCGAGCAAACAAATGAATTTTATCAAGGATTATCAGAAATTTTACAACAGTAACAAAGAAATAACTTCAACATGAATGAAAAACTATGTTTATTGTTGACAAACAAAACTAGTTTACAACCTCCTTAAACGAACACTGTTTTAAGAGATGCAGCATCCAACAAATTTAATATTTATATGAAGAAAGAGATTTACAATCATAAAATAAAGTTCAAATTTTTCTAAATGAATACTTTTTAAATAAATGAGACTCCTTTTTAATATTTTTAACTAATGTTTGGTAAATAAATCCATCTACTCTACCGGATGTTTTACCAGTGCTTTAAAAGTAATGCTAGAGTGACATTTTTTTTTTTTTTTTTTTTTTTTTTTTTTGCGCCAGGAGAGGAACATTTTAATCAAAAAAGGCTGATATTTCTACCCGGAATTATACAGAAGGTAAATAATGGTATTTTTCTCTTTTATCCTCTTAACTCAATTACACACTGCAGGCAGAATTATTATTTTTATTTTAATTAGAACAGAAATGTTGGCCAGGAGAGGGACATCGAAAATGTTACATACCTCATTTTGAACTAAGGAATAATAATACGAACAACAGACACATTCTATAAACAAAATACTCTATGAGTCCAAAGAAGTGATGAGAATAAACAGTGTTATAGTACTACAGATTCAAAATTCCTTCTTTTTGCCTTTAATAATTGAACCAATTTGTAGGCCGGGAGAGGAACATGCAATCTGGGGACAAACTTCAAAATGATCTACCTGATTATATAATCATTTAAATAAGCTAAAACAACACTATATTACACTCATAACTATACATAATTCAACACTACAAGTGGAATTTGTGCAATGTTCACGAAAAATTTTAAAATAATTTATTTACATTTTAGAAACAGGGTGGGACACGCAAAAAAGGTGACTTTTTGGCTATTCAAAAATATTTGTAGAAAAAAATAAATGAAAAATTGCTTTAATATGAATTGAATAACATCAGAATAAGTATTTCTAATAATTAAAAAAAAAACAAAAAACTTTCTAGGTCAAATAATTTTTGTGCTGTCCTACGGGGACATCATATTGTTCGGATTTTGGAGAATCACCCATACACCAGTACAGGATATCCCTAATTGCTCCATAGAGCAAATAGTTTATAGTAAATTACCTATAAGCTACCATAATAATTCTTTCAAGAACCAAAAACCAAATTAGAGCCAGATACCTATCTGCGCCAGCAAACTGCAAAAACAAATGGAAATTAAAACTAATTAAAATTCAATGCCAAGGAAAGCGTAAAATATTTTTCCTTTAGAATTTAGAGCCATGTACACAATATATTTTTTACTGTAGACCGTGTCAAGAAAGCCTTTAGAATCCTTTTATGCAGAACTTTTTCTGTGATTGCCAAAGTGACAAGTTGTCGCCTGAGAGCAACTAGATTATTTTACTGTTATTCTGAGGCGCCCGACAAAGTGTTATACAGTTAGAACTGTATAGTTGAACAGAAAGGAAAAATTTCTTTTTTCCCATTAATGCCTAGTGTCCCTTTTTAGGGATGGTTCAAAAACGGGTCTGAATTTCCTTAAAATGAGCATTTCAACCAAATAAGTGTTCAATTAGTACTTTGGTATTGTTTCAATTTGTTATTAACAGATTGCAGCACATAACCATTCTAAAGTGTGTTCTGTAGCAGCTTTAATATGATCTTTTTGTCAAAAATTACATCGTTCACAATCTCAAGAAAAAAAGCTAAGTTGTCAAAGTTGTTCCCAGCTTCCCAGTTTATGTTAATTGTTGATTTTATTTCTTCTTATAAAATGTCTTTTAAAATATTATATCGTAGGCAGAAAAAATGTTAGTAAAAAAATCTGGTATGGACCCCACACTACTTCCTTTTATGTGTAAATTTCTTAGTAGTTGCCTTAAGTGTTAAAAAAAGTGCTTGGAGTGAGCAAGGTAACAATTCAAATATTTACTCCCCTAATCTGCTACGAAACAATGCAAAAAATATTTTACAATGGTTAATTTTCTAAATATTGCTGATTTTAATATCATTCAGTGAATTTTTCTCAAAATATTGCCAATAGCGCCAAGTTGAACCCAAATTCAAAAAATAATTTTTTCGCCAAATTTGTCGCCAACTTGGCGATATGTCGCCAAGTTGGCGTCAAACACTTGGCGACCAAAAGCTTGGCGACATGTCGCCAAGTGGTCGCGCCAATTCATATCACTTGAGTCTGTATTGAAATTAACATTGATTTACCCCAAAAAAGGGGTAAAAGACCCCCTTGGGAACATCCGAATGCAATCACAAAGGGAGGTGCACAACTAGACCACCCTCAGAGCCTATGTACCAAGCTAGAAGCTTCTACGGCATATAGTTTTTGAGTTATGCGACATAGATAAGCACATACGTACACACAGACGTCACGAGAAAACTCGTCGTAATTTACTCGGGGTGGTCAAAATTGATTTTTCGGCTGTTTGTATGTTGTTAGGTACATATGCACGTGCTGATAGGTCGAAAAAACTACGCGACATTCATTCGGGGGTGAGCAAAGTCAAAATTTAGACCGAAATTTGAGTGAAATTTTTTTCGTGATCACAATACTTCCTTTACTATGTAAAAGGAAGTAAAAAGTATGTACCCTCTGGGGTCTGTTGTAACTTTTAAAGGACGATTTTTCTTTCCTTAATAAAAAAGTTATTTTTACATGATATTTTTTTAATTATTTTTCCTGTCCATTAAACACTTTGTAACCAGTATACAACATATCTTTGGAAAAAAAATTTCAGGCATTAATGGGTTAATAATGTATCAAAAAGAGAATTTCACAGAAATTAATAAATCTTTGCTTTAAAATATTGCAAAAAAAAAGTTATTTCTAGCATGAGAATGATACTTTTTGGGATGTAGTAACTGCTTCAGCCAGAGACTGGAGGATTTAAAGTAAAATATATCAGCATATTCTTCAATAACCAAAGACTAACAAGTTTAACAATAGAAACCAAATAAGAACAATACTTACATTACAGTTCCTGTATCATTTCTTTTAATCAAAACACCAAACTGGGGATCATTAACAAAATCTATAGAGTAGTCAACAGTGCTTGGAGATTCCGCAGGTGGTAGTGGAACTTCAATGGGTACTTCAAATCTCTTTTTAGCTTTATCTGCAAACTTTATTGATATCAAGACAAAATAAACAAATTAATTCTGTGAGCATGTTATCAAATAAACATATGGAGAAAGAAAATGATCAACTCTCCCCCCAACAGGGAATTTAGGGTATAATTTATGTTATTCTTTGAAAAAAGAAAGAAGTCATAAAATGTCAATACCTTCAAACGTAGCCTTTTTTCAGTTTCGAAATATACTTGAAGACTAATTAAATCCATTTCTGCACCAAACATTTTCATCTGCGTAGTCCTTTCTAAGTCCACGTGATATCCATTTGAAGTTTTTCGAACTTCTTGATAAACATAACCGTAACCATCGGGATAAAAGCATAAAGGTTGTAAATCTTCTGTTCTTTGCACCCATATACATCTAAAAACATATTAAAAATTACAAAGTAAATCTGTTAGAAAAAATATGTATTTTTGAATTTAACATGCATAGTCAGTGAAAATGGTTGGCCATGTTTGAAAGCATCATTTTCAGGATCCCAAGTAATTCCTTGATGAATAGTTTTTCAGAAACAAGAGAAAAAAAATCCAGTAATCAAACATAAAAAAAGAAATACTTATACTTGTTAAAATTCAGATTCTTCAATTGCTCACATTTTCCACTTTTCATCTGAATATTACTTAACATAAAGTTTACAAATACCTTTGTGCTATTGATGTAAAGAAAATTACAACGTTAAGGAGGCACAAATAAGCAGAGTTACTGCATACACGTGTTTCGGCGTTACAAGGAACGCCTTTTTCAATGCAAAAAAAATTTTGAGCTTATGGATGCACAGACATCCGACAAATGTTGGATGTCTGTGCATCCATAAGCTCAAAATTTCAACCCGTCCTCTAAAGAAAAAAGAGTTATGGTACAACATGTGTACCGCCCAGTTCCTAAAGGTTAAGATACCAATGGCCACATTTGCTAAGCCCCGGGTAGCTTTGAACCCTATCCACCATAAAAGTGGCCTTATAATAACTTTGTCTGTTTTTACAATAGGTATAATTTAAAGCACCTAAATTCTAAACAACTATTAAAGAGTAAAAAATAGGTGGTCAAGGAAATTTTCCGGGAATCTTCCTATTTCTTAAATTCCTTCCCACTTGACTGTGAGTGACCACTAACATTTAGTAGTGATCTGAATCAGTTTTTAGTGATCTTCAACCAGCAAACCCCCCAATGATTTTGAATGCTATTATTTATAAATAATTTTTCACTAAAAATTGCTGTTAGTTTTTCAAAAGAAATTTCTTTAAAAAATTATAACATATTTTTTCTTTCTTTGCTGAAATTCTTAATCACTTGAAAATTTAAAAATAAAACAGATTCTTAAACAGAAGGAAAAGGTAGCATTGTTAAAACATTATTATAACATGAAAAATTGTAAAAAGTACTTTCATACAAAAGTCAACTGCTGAATAGTACGTTTGAATACTTTAATTACATTCAATCAAGAAATTATAGACATGATCATGATCACTAAAATTTTATGTGAATTAAAGATACTCAAAAAAATTTACAAGTTTTACTAAATTCTCAAATTTCTGAACATTAGAATTTCTTTATTGTCAAATTTCTGAATCAATTTATAATGTACAAGGAAAAATGGAGGGTGGTTAAACTGCTTAAAAATGTTCTTTGCATTCTACAAACATGAAAATACATGCTTTCAAAGAACAATTTAAACAGCACCAGCAGAAAATCTGTACTGAAATGTTAATGATTAGTAAGAGGACACAAATATGAAAAGTTCTGAGAGCAAGTAAAATATTGTTCAAAAGTATTATTTGACAAATAAAGTCATATAGTGTATTTATACAAATGCCAATAGTCACACATTAACACAAAAAAATAATTTTAGTATTTTTACAATTCACAAGCATGAGACATAATATGTGTACAATAAAAATAAAAAATAAATAAACATGCAACATTATTAATAGAAGAGAAATATTACCCTCTGTCAAGACATTTCTCATAATTAAGTGGCATATCAGGATTGCAATCTACACGAATCATAAAACTGTTGATGTATACCTCCACATACAGTATGATACATAGGAGTGTAATCAACCCAATAACGACTAATCCGTAAAAAATGTACCATCTTAACTCTTTTATAGATATTTCTTTGCCTTTGATAGTAAAAGTGTGAGGAATTTTAAAAGAAAACGGTTCTGATAACTCAGTATGCGTTCCTTTTAGTTCGGAATTCATTTTAAAAGTTTTATTCAAAGTAAAAAGAAATTTCGTCCAAATTACGCGTTGAAAATAAACAAAACTATATCCATGTTCACAAGATCAAACCCGATAATAAAAAATATCTTGTTGAAAGATCCGTCCTCTTTCCCTAAAAAGAATGTTATCGCGGTAAACAACTTCTATCTTACAAGTGCAAAGCGTGGCGGAAAGAAAATATAAACAATAGGCTTGCTGATGCTTAACTGCAGAGGAATGGAAACAATATGTTTTCCTAGCTGCATTTATGAGCAAAATAAAATTGCACACCCGTCAAATTCTGCAACTGAAAGAATAAGAATACCTTTAATAATGACGGTAAAGATGAAATGCCCTTGAAGAAGAATGGGTAATTCACTACTACTACACCAGTGCTCAGCCACTGACTCAACATGAGACAGAAAGGATTTGCTAATTTCTGCTTACGTTATGCTGCATTCAACGCAAAGGTACCAGAAAAATTGTAGGAGCTATAAATTCTTGGCTTCTCCTCTTCAATTAACCTACAAGCCGCAAGGCTAGTATTCTGGGTAGCGTTATAACGTTAAAGAGCATTTTAATAAATATTCACTAGTATCTCATAGGATCCACCTCCGACTATGAAATTTTCCGAATTGAAGCCGTAAAAATATAGTTGTTGATCATCTTCGGTAACGTTAGGATCTTTGAGCTAGTTTTTGAAACGGAAATTCAAAGAGCACGATTTTAATCGACCTTATAGTGGGATTCGGTAGTCTTCCTCAGAGAAAATTTTATACAACAACAACTGAGTCATTCCATTTCAATATAGGCAAGGGGGGGATCTTAAATCGTTTATTTTTGAAATTTTTCAGAATTTCAAATTTTATTTCCTATAGGGCAGTAGCAGCCACTTGCTTTTTGCATAGCAACGGAACCTAGCAACCGTTCTTGGTGGACAAGCAACTCCATGTTTACCGTATTGGTACAGTCTAAAATTTTTTCGTGCGACTTCCGAGACATCTGCGCACGTGCCAAGTCTCTTCGGACTTTCTCGAAATAGGGGGGGGGGGAAGCAACGAGGAAGTAGTAAGCGAACAAAAGCTGAAGGCATCGGGTAGTGCGCATTCTAAACCTATCCCCCCTTTTTCAGCTGGAAACGTCCGTGGCTCCCAGGCGCACAATACGCAGACAGTATTGCGAGTGCGCAGTTGTTTTGGCCATTTTTTAAGTGTAAAAATGTATTTCGAGTCTTGTAAAAGCCTTCATAACGAAGCAAAAGGACAATACATTGATAAAATCAAGATCATTAACAGTTTGGATCTAATATATTAAGCAAAAAGGAATTTTAAACTGATGCACGCCTAACTTGCCGTACAAATACAAAAAAAGAAAAAGAAAAAAAAAGATCGATAGCTCCACAGTTTATGAATATTTAATGCATTAAGAAAAATCAAGTCCTATCAAAACAAGCATATTACTGTCTGTTAGCGTTTTGTGCGCCTGGCAGCCACGGACGCTTCCATCTGAAAAAGGGAGTTAGGTTTTGGATGCGCACTACCCGATGCCTTCAGCTTTTGTTCGCTTACTACTTCCTCGTTGCTCCCCCCCCCCCCCCCCTATTTCGAGAAAGTCCGAATAGACTTGGCGTGTGCGCAGATGCGGCGGAGGTCGTACGAAAAAATTTTAGACAGTAGCAGACAGTTTATTATTATTCTACTCAGTGGTTAAAAACACAGAGACTTTAGTAAATAATACTTTTTTTTAAATGATTGATGCGTTGAAAATGAAATACCAGTGTGAAATACAAACAAAACAAGCCAAAACTGAAGAAAGAAGGTCGAAATAACAGTCAAATCTACCAAGGCCGTAGCCAGGATTTTTTTTCGGGGGGGGTTCGAAGTGAAGAAAGTTTGTTTGAAAAAAAAAATAGACAAGAGGTTGCAAGTCTTATGACGCAATGGGAGCAAAGGCTGCTTGTACGGGGGGGGGGGCAAGGGGGCACCTGCTCCCCTTCACTTCCGAAAGTAAAGGGGCCCTGCCCTTCACTTTTTAGAGCGAAAAATTAACGGTCGGTTATTTACTGGGTGGATTGATTTATTTCATGAAAATTAAAAACTGAAAATACCACAAAAATGTTTTTTTTCTCATCTTATTTCACAAGAAAGGAACTTTGAATTGCAAAGGGGACATCTACAGTAAAATCCATCCTGCTTTTCAGACTGTATTAAAGTTTTAGAGGTCATTTGTTAAAATCCAATAATATAGCCAAATTTTACAAAAAAAAAAAAAAAAACAGCTTTAGGGTTCCGCCCTACCCAGGTAGCACATCATACCGATCGACGTAGAAAAATGTGCAAAAAAAAATATAGAACTAGATTGTTTTCCGATGTCGATCTTCCGGAAAACGTAACATTTCTGATATATGGTTCTATATAGTTTCTGAATATAGATCTGGATTGTTTTCCGATGTCGATCTATGTAAAAAAATTACTCTTTTCGAACGTAGTTATATATAAGTTTTGAATATAGAACTAGATTGTTTTCCGATGTCGATCTTCCGGAAAACGTAACCTTTCTGATATATGGTTCTATATAGGTCCTGAATATAGATCTAGATTGTTTTCCGATGTCGATCTATGTAAAAAATTTACTCTTTTCACCCACTGGCGGGTTTTAAGCGTGACTTCATTTTTGATCCGCCATTTTGGATCCATGATCGCCGCCATATTGATTTTAATTATTTAATTAATTTATTTAATTAATTAATTTAATTATTGATTGCTTAATTACTTTGAAATTTTCATTCCGCAGGATTCGAACGCGGGTCCCTTGTGACTCCAGCCGGACATGCTAACCACGAGACGCTACCTGTTCTTATCGAGGGAGAAAAATAACACTTTAAAAAGAAATGTTTTTGCAGAAAGCGCCATCTATGAAAGACTAAGGGTGTAAAAGTGATAAATTAATTTTATGGTGGTTGTGGGGGGGGGGAAATAGTGGTGCTATCTATCGGGGAAAAGGGTAAGTAATGGAAATAATTCAATTTACTAAGGTGCTTGTAAAGGTATGAAGAAATAGTGGCACCATCTAGTGATGATAATGATTCCTCTAAATCATTATTGAAAATTCATTTGTTTGGAAAATAATATTTTTCGAGGAAATAATATTTTTTCTGTGTGTTAGAATCGAACTCACCAAAAAAGGATCTGCGGGTGAATCAAATGAAGCCTGATTGATTTAAAAAGTCAAAAAAAAAAAAAAAAACTAAAATAATAATAATAATAATGACAATAATTTAAAAAAATAAGGAAATAAATAATAAAATAAAAAATAAAATAAATAAATAAATAAAATAAGTAAGTAAAATGAATAAAGATGGGAAGAAAGAACTAAAAAGAATTTTCGAATGAAGTCGATATAAAACTTTCTTCGATGTATTTCTATATTTTAAAGTCACGCAGAAGAACGTAGAACTATGTCGTTTTAGAATTATTTTTAATAATTGGAGTTTTAGAGGTTTTCTATATTTATTTATTTATTCAGTTATTTTTTTGTAATGTGTTGAAAAGTCTATTTTACTAGATGTTTGCTTTAAAACAGCTACAGTATTAAACGAAATGAAATTATAAATAGTGTCGAAAAAAAATATTTTGATATAGTTCTATGTTTAAAAGACAATAATTATGGTAAAACTAAAAAAAAAAAATAGTCTGTCAGATTTATTTGAGTAGCAGATGAAACAACGAATGAATCAAATGAAGCCTGATTGATTTAAAATGTTTAAAAAAAATAATAATAATAACAATAATTTAAAAAAACAAATAAATAAGTAATAAAATAAAAATTAAATAAATAAATAAATAAATGAAATAAATAAGTAAGTAAAATGAATAAAGATGGGAAGAAAGAAATAAAAAAGAATTTTCGAATAAAGTCGACATAAAACTTTCTTCGATGTATTTCTATATTTTAAAGTCACGCAGAAGAACGTAAAACTATGTTGTTTTAGAATTATTTTTAATAATTGGAGTTTTAGAGGTTTTTTTTATTTATTTATTCATTCAGTTATTTTTTTATAATGTGTTGAAAAGAACATTTTACTAGATGTTTGATTTAATACAGCTGCAGTATTAAACGAAATGAAATTATAAATAATGTCGAAAAAAATATATATTTTGATATAGTTCTATGTTTAAAAGACAATGATTATGATAAACTAAAAAAAAAATCGTCTGTCAGATTTATTTGAGTAGCAGATGAAACAACGAATGAATCAAATCAAGCCTGATTGATTTAAAACGTCAAAAAAATAAAAATAAAATAAAAAATAAAATAAAATAAAAATAAATAAATAAATAAATAAAATAAAATAAATAAATAAAAAAATAAATAAACACGAAAAACGAAAAATAATAACTAAAAAAAATAAATAAATAAAATGAAATTAAATAAATAAATAAAACAAAAAATAAAGAAATAAAAAAACTTAAAAAAAAAAAGACTTTTTGAATGAGGAACTTATTTTTTTTTCGATATACTTTAAAGTCATGCAGAAGAATGTCAAACAATACCGATTTTGAATTATTTTTGATGATTGCAGTTTTAGAAGTTTTATTTATATATCTATGTTTAGATTTTTTTTTTTTTTTTTTGTAATGTGTAGAAAAGCATGTTTAGTGCGAAACAGCTAAAGTATTAAACGAAATGAAATTAGAAATAATGTCGAAAGAAAAATATATTTTGATACAGTTATCTGTTTATAAGACAATGAGTAAGCTAAAACTAAAAAAAAAAAAAAAAAAAATCGTCTAGCAGACTTATTTAGTAACAGATAAAGCAACCAGATAAGATCAAATGAGACTTGACTAATTTAAAGCGTTAAAACACAAAATGTGATGATTTTTTAAAGGGAGGTTGATATAAAACTCTTTCACATATTTTCCTATATTTTAAAGTCATGCAGAAGTGCATCGAAGTATATAGTTTTTAGATTGTTTTCGATGTTTAAAATTTTAGAGATTATTTCCCCTCATGTGTCAATAAATATATTACTAATGAAAAATAAAAACAGTTTTAATTTTCCCTTCTGATTTAAAACAGCCAAAATAGTTAAATTTATGAAAATTCAAACAATGTTGAAATAAAGAAGCTATAACATAGTTCTATGTTAAGATTTAATATAGATCGACGTCAAAGTACGTCAGTGTCTCAATATTTTTTTCCCAACATTAAAAAACGTTGTTCGATGTTTGCTATTTCACTAATTTTCTTCTAATTAAAATATAAGTAAGAATATCGTTGTAAAAAAGCTTTAAATAATGATTATTCAATTTTTAATGTCAAAATAAGTTGTTAAAATGACTTTTTTAATAAAGTCGGTGAAACAACATATTTCGACGTAATTCTATGTTTCCAAAACCTTATCCTTTATTCAAACGAGCTTCAAACGTCGAACTATGTTGGTCCCACGTCGTTCTATATTTTTGTGCTACTTGGGTAAGCTCCTCACAAACTTCTTTTGATCCCCCAATTTCTTGGTGCACCAGCCGCCTATGATTGGAAGTATGTTGGACTAACAGGAAGGAGAGCGAAGTTGAGGTAATGGACAACACGTTAATCAATAGGCTTTTGGGAAGAATGAAAGGAGTCTTTCTCCTCTCCTGCATTATTTTTCAAATAAATTTATCAGAATTTATGACGACATCATGTTTGAAAAATTGAAGGAAAGAAAATTAAAGAATTTCAAAGCTTTGTTCCTTTTTTTTTTTTTTTTGAAAGTTTAATCTGCGAAAAACAAAGCACACAACTACGTTTCATATTTCTTTAAAAAAAATCAGGAAAATTTATTTTTAAGTCGGCCGTTTTTTCCAGTCACAACGAACAGCGGAGTGATAAGTTCAAATCCCGGTAATTAACAGTGACGTTAGCGTTTTTTTTTTTTTTTTTTTTGACAACTGCGTTTCGTATTACTCTACGGCGTTGTAAAAAGTTGCCAGCAGCAACAAATGTAAATTACACTGGTTTTGTGTACCCTTTTATCCGCATTAAATTTTATGATGGAAATTTCCATCATCATGCAAAGAAGGGTTAAGCCAAAAAGATGATCCAATATATAATTTGGTATGGTTTCATGCAAGTTTTATATGTACATCCAAAAAAATTTTCATCAAAATCTGAGGGGGTCGAGTGGAGATTTTCTCGAAATTTGGGACTCATAACATGGAATGACCCATAGTTCTGCTCACTATTTCGCCAAAGGAGTTTTTTTTCTATCTTTTCAACTTAAACCTTAAATTATTCCGTCTCTCCTGCTGGTCTATAATCCTTAACGGGATAACAAAGTTTATGGCACTTGTCGTTGAGATACTTTTATCATGGAAAAAGAAAGAAGATCCTCTCCTTTACGCCATAAAACAAGTGTGGTCCCCTTTTGGGCTTACTGCGAACAAATTAGCAAAAAATATAAGATTTTTGAAAACTTCTATCTCTTAACACATTGATCACAGTAATAACAGATACAGATGTTTAAATCAGTTATTATTGTTATCAATGGAGAGGTGATGAGTTAACGAAAATGCATTCTTTGTTTTCTGGGTGCGAAGTGTTTTGTACTATATTTCCCGACCCCTATAGCACATAGCAATTTATCGTCGCACTACTTTATGTTCCTTCCTTCGGTCCCACGGATCCCACGTCACCAAGTCGCAGAGAAGTAGGGAACCAGGGGGTAAACTCCATGGGGGCAACACCCCAGGAGAGCGAGCTAGAAAAGTAGTCCAGAGTATATCCCAGAAAAGGGATAGGAAAGAAATTCTCTGGCGACGGGAGCCAGACACTTTCTGCCCCCATTCTCTTCCTTGCATTTACCATTGATGAGAGGGGCTTGATTTACCAAGAAGTCCATGAGGCTCGGCCTAGAGCTGTAGGGTCCCCACCTTGGGAGGGGGGGGAGCAAAATCAAAGACGAAATAGTAAATTATAACAAAGTATGATTTTAATATGGAAATCATGAAGTTGAAAATCAAAGTTTATGGTTTCAACTCTATAGTACTTTTTTCACTTTTCAATGGGGCCCATCCAGATGTTCAGGGCCCGATTTAGAAATTTAAGGTCTGCCCTACTGTCCTAAAGTTCCTAAATTGGACACTGATGGTGGAAAACTAAAATTCACGGGCCCCTCTAACTTAGCGAGCCCAGGGGCCATGCCCAGGCTGCCCTCCCCTTTCGCAGGGCAAGGCCAAGATAAGAAAATTTTTTTGATAAGAACTAGAACTACTTTGAAGGGCCTATATGCCAGCCCCTCAAACCCATTTGGTCAAACCAATATCCTATCTATTGTGGGGACCTGTATACTACGTATTGTTATGAAAAACATCTATATTCTAGCAAGTACAGAGATTTATATGTGCGAAAATTTTTCGTTGAGTAAAAGGCCCGATTAACTTTTGTGCCCCGAACGAGGAAAATTTTTGATTTTCCCTCCAATAACTGCCTTACCTGTGAACCAGGCCGAACATTATTAATTTTTCCAGGGGGGTGGGGGAGGGTATACACTCAATACAAATTACCATAAAACCTCGCCCCCTAAATGCATTAAATAGGGGGAAATGGGCATGATCGGGAGAAATTTGCTTCTGAACTGATTTCAAAGAAAGTAAAATTAAAACCATAGTCAAACTCCCATGTTCAACTCCTATTGTAATGAATAAATTTCAAAATATTTACTAAAATGAAAAATATTTTTCCCCCCTCGATCATATCTAACAAAGTTTTTTTTTAATCAGAACATAAGTACAATAGCTCATGCAAATATTAATAGAACAAATTGACATCAACTTTTGAGGTCTATGTCTTTTTTTATTTGATTTCACGTTGAATGACGTACACATTTTTGATCTGCAATATCCCCTTGAAACTGGTTTGTCTCAAAAATAAAAATAACGTCTTTTAGTTAAGAAAAATGTGTTCTTTCCAATGATGTAAAGAAAATTGAAATTCAAGATGACCCTTTTGAGATATTGCCCTTTGAAATTGAGACAAAATTGAGAAAAAAGAAATTTGACTGAAATTTCAACACTCATAATTCAGCAATTATTTGAGCTATCGAGATGCCACTAGGACATCTTTCGGACGAACTATCAGGCTACAAACGAGGAAAGAATTAGCTTTAGAAAGTCATTCTCTCAGCAGATACAAGCTGATAAGTTATGGTCAAAATTTGCCAAAATACGATTTTTTACCAACTTTGGCAGCAAATTTCAAAAAAAAAAAAAAAAACAGCGCATGGAGCTTCTGTTACACAAGTAGGCTATTCTACCCTAAACAGAGATCAGAATCACTAAATTTGAGTCTGATAATCGTCTTAGGTCGCGAGCAATAAAAGCACAAACTTGACGATTTGGACATTTTTTTCAAGACACGAAAAAGAGGCCTTTCTAAAATAATTTTTACTGGCTGAACCATAAGGCTTATAGAGCTATAATTTGGTATGGTTTCATGCAAGTCTTATACATACATCCAAAAAAAATTCATCAAAATTGGAGGGGGTCGAGTGGAGACGCCTCGTACGCTTGACATGGAATGACCCCTATTCAAGTTTATGCAAATGATTTTTTTTATTTTTATTATTCTAATTTTTCTTTATATCATCAAAAACCTCAGACCCGTCACAACTTCGAGGGGGGGGGGCGACCTCCGACCATCAAACCTTGAAATTTTCTTTTCTTTTCTTTTTTTTTTTTTAGTTGAATACTTTTTTAAAATTTTTGAGGTTTGAAAATTTCGGGGGGGGGGGGGGGGTTCTGACCCCCTGACCCCCCCCCCCCCCCCCGCTGGCTACGGCCTTGAAATCTACAAGAAAAAAGATCACAGAGCAAAATCATCGGTGATAAAAGCAGACGACGTTTCGAGTATGTTTAGTTGTCATCAGCACGTGGTGTTTGTTTGTCTACCAGGATGACGTCAGCTGCTACTGCCCTATATGCTGCATGCAATTTAGGATTGCGACAAAATATGGCATTAACAGCATTAACCAACCATGTAAGGGCTTCATCAGACTGCTATCTTTGTGAATTTTTAAAAACTTTTACAAAGAGAAAAAAATCATAGAATCGGTAAAAATGCAGATTTTTCACCCCAAAATGATTTTTTTTCTTGATCAATAAACCAAACTAAATTTTCAAAAACATTGTCTAGATGACACATGGACTCAGTGTTTCTTTCAGGCCTCTCTCCGGGGGGGCACTGCCCCCCCGGAGGAAAACTCACTTTGCACTAACATACGAAAAATAAATTAATTACAGTAAAAATAATCAAAAAATAAGAAAGTAAATATTTAACAAAAAAATATTAAAGTATTAACGAAAATTTTAAAACATACATCACGGGGAAGGAAGGAAGAAGCATCAAAGGTGATCTTCCAGTGCATTCTAGAATATGAATTTTGGAAAACTACTGGGAGGGGATTTGAATCCCTTCTTTTTCCCCTGAAGTCATTAAAAATCGCCTATAGTTCGCTTTTTCTTTTTTTTTCGGGGGGGGGGGGGGGGGCGGGGTGTGACTTCCAGGGAGAGTGCTGAGCTGCATCAATTTTCATAATGTTATAAAAGATAGTCTACAAATGCGTTTTTAGGACATCAATTTAAAAAATTTCTGAGAAATTATTCGTAAACTCCATCCGTTAACACAACGTCATCAAAGATATGGCTTGAAATTGCCTAGTCAGAACTTCAATTTCGAAAATGTTTTAGAAGAGAATATCAAATCGCTTTCCTTTTCCTCTACTTTTACCAAAGATTGTCGATAATTGCATTTTTATAACTAAAATTTCAAAGCTTTCGGGGGGCGGGGGGAGCACCAGAACCCAATTCTTCCCAGCAAGCAAAATATCTTGCCTCAGGATTGCATAAGGTTAACGCGTCGGCAAATATCACCTTGCCTAAATGCTGCCTGAATAATGTTATGTTACTCTCTAAGAGCTGTCATCGACTTGCCCCAATGTTGACTGTCAAGGTGTATGCAGCCTAATATCAGTCGAGTTACAGGGTGGGCTCTGCCTTTGAAGCATCAAAATGCTGGCATAACAGTGTGAAATCAATCTGCATGCAAGAAGTGGTAGCTATTGTAATCCTGCATACATATTATCTTGACATTAAAATGGCAGGATACATTGATATAACAGTGTGAAATTAGTCTGTATGAAAGGTGCAATTGCTTGCAAGGTCTTTCTTTCTTTTTTTTTTTTTTTTTTTTTTTTTTTTTGTGTTATTTTCGCTTCAAATTCACGAAGTAAATTTCATTCTTTAACTATTCGTTTTATTCTTCAAGCAAATTTTTTTTTTAGCTTAGAATATTTTTTAAGCTGACATATGATTGAAAAGTCACATAGAGATATTTGCTTTCGTTCGATTTGCAATTTAATTGCGGATAATGAAAATTACTTCATTGATTTTAGATTAAACTTTACATATTAAAATTCATAGACTTCTTATATAGTGGCAAAAACATAGTTAGATTTTTTATTATTTATTTATTTTATTATTATTATTATTATTATTTTTTTTTTTTTTTTGCTTAACAGAATGAGTCGCACTATTAAAAATACAATGCAATATTTTATTTATTTAAAAATGTATGCTTCTTTTCGAATTATTAATACATAAAATGCCTGGTTAAAATTATGGAGAAATATTAATAAATATCGCAGATAATAAACAAAAAATCTAAGTCCATTTCTGAGTGGATGTCAGCTTAAAAAATACACTTAGACAAAAAACTAATTTATTTTCAAGAATAACATAAATAGTTATTGAATAAAATTAAACTTACTAGCGAGCTTGAAGTCATTTTATGGTAAAACCGTGACTGCGTATAATCCCTTGTCTGCTTTGTTTAAGAACGAAAAACTTTATTTTTGCCCATTTCTGCCATTGATCGCGATATTTATTGTGTATAGCACTTGTTAAATAAAGGCAGTTAAGAATGATTCAAATAATTTCTAACACAATCATATTCCACGCTTAAGCAAACAGATTTTTAACGAAGCCAAACTGCATATCCTACCACGTGCAAGCTAACTCGCTCTCATGTTCTTGATAACGCCGAAGAAAAAAACCCACGATACAAGAAACAAGGAATGCTGGGAATAACAGTCCGCGCATGCGTCACTTTCAACAAAGATCCAGGTGGGTCGGGAGCGTGGGTCTTTGTTTGCTAATGACCCTGACGGCAACAGCACGAAACCAGTGTTTCTCAACTGCTCCTTTTGAATCCTGACCCTGACAACATGTATGCAGTCTTAATATTGCAGGAGGAAATCAGTATGGACATTGAAAGATGAATATAATCTTGCACACGTGCTGTTTTTGCAATATATACTTTTTAATCTTTATACAGTCTGTATGCAGTAATTTAAATTTAATACTGACGCCATCAGTACATTATCAAGATCTGTCAAGGCTGATGCAAGAAATTTTGCTTGTAGGGTTGTCTATTTTTTCTCAAACATGGCTTTTAATTGCATTTACTGGTATTTCAATTTTGGAAAATTCTGGGAGGAGAGTCTGTGGGTTCGTTCCCTTCCCTTAACGTCCAAAGTTGGTTTACTGTTGGGCTTCCAGGACTTAAATTTCGAAAATTTTAAGAGGGAAAGTCCTAAACCCATCCTTTTCTCTAATGACATCAAAATGCACCAAAACTGCCTTTCAAGATTTCAATTTCAAAAACTTTGCCACGATCCCGTTCCACAACCTTCAATTTCGACTTTATTTTCCTCAGATTCCCTGCCAAATCCTGTCCATTTCTCTAACGTCACCAGAGATGATCAGCAATTGTGGTATTAGGCCTTCAATTTCAGAAACATTCTGGGGACCTCCTACCCTATTAATATCATCAAAAGTGACCTACAATTGCGCACCTAGAGCTTGCGTTTCAAAAGTAGGGTTTTGAACTGCATCTCTTACATGACTTCAAAGATAGTCTATGTTTGCACATTTAGGGCTTCCGTTTTAAAATTTTCCTGGAAGAGTACCTATAAATTCCCTGAATGTTGTTAAATTTCACCAAAAAATTCGTTTCGGACTTTAATTGCGAAAATTTGCGAAGGAAAAATCCTTTTACGCCCAGGAATTGATTCATATTATTTCTATTTCTCTTTTTTCGTTTTCAAAACATAATCCATCCTATGCACGTTCTCTTCATTCATTTTAGTAATAATCGTTTTCTAATTTAAGAAGCTGGATCCACTCTCTGTTTCCCAATAAAGATCTATACAACTATGTGTTAAAAAAATTGAGGGTCACCAAAATCTCATACCCCTCTCCATCCTTGTTAAGTCTATTAGACCTCACGATAAACGACAGCCTTGTTTCATTATGAATTATATCATAATGGACTCTGTTTTTCTATCTATTGTCTTTTTATAGGAACGGAATAAGGAAATTATTCTCAGAAACACTGAAAAACAAACAAGTTTTTAAAGTATATATCGCCCCTCCCCAGGAAGTACAAGGGGATTTATTTAGGGAAGGGTCTAGCCAATTAAAAAGGCAAATTCATGAATTGATATTTCAAAATGTTAAGGTTTTTATTGAGCGAAGGTCGTTTTTAATATTTCGAAGGGGAGAGAGGTGGTCCATCCTTGGAAATGGCAGATCTAGCTTCTGGTTTCATGTGAGGTCATTATCAAAAGTATGGGGGGGGGGGGGTAATTTTAGGGCTCAATCGGGGGTGGGAAAAATTATCGAAAAAAAAAAGTCCCCGAAATGCAATTTTAGGCCACCCCCATGATCCCTCCCCTCCGGAATCTCCAAGTGCCCCCCCGGAGCAAAATGTCTGAAAGAAACACTGCATGGACTCTTATTCATATGTAGAAAAAGGAATTATTCAAAAATGCTAAATACTTTTGAAATAGTGTAGATTTCAAATTGAGTGCTGTGCGAGTACTTCAAGAAACAGTTCCATTCCTTGCTTGTGTAAAACGCTCAAGTACAGTTGAGTCTCTATTCCTTTATTTCGAAGCCTTCATTGGGTACCAAACTCTTGATAATTCTGTGAGAACTACCAATTAGTCGAACTACCACGAACTTCAAGCTTTTAGACGGTCCCTGGACTGTATTTTTTTCTAAAAAATTTGGATGCTTAGTGAATCAAACATTTGACTGTTTATAATTAGTTTTGTTTTATTGTCGTCTTTAGCTTCAAGCATTTAGAACTACCGGTGTGAATATTTTGACACTATCTCTATGTTAACTTTTATTTCATTTGTAATATTTCCTTGACTTCTGTATTTTCTCCTTTTGTTTCCAACGAAGTAAACGTTTCTGACGGGATGGGAGTAATTGCTCCCCCCTCCGTTGCTCCCATCCCGTCCCCTAATTGGAGTCGCTCCTGTTTTCTTTTTACCACGTTGAAATCTATACACAAATTTATAAATACCCTACAAAATTTTTACTAGCAGACCTACGACGTAATTATTTGATACATTTTTATGCTTGCCATGTTGAAGTATCAGGTAGATTTCTAAAAATCGGCAAATTCGGATATCTGGAATAAATGGTACTGGTCCTAAAGGTTGCAGAATTAGGAATCTTACACAAAAATTGTAAGTAAATTTAATTGAAATGTTTTAACAAAATAATTCTTGTAACAATTTTTTAAATGACAAATTGAAGATCTAGAACTTACAAAAAGGGAAAAAAATAAAAAACCTCGTTTTGTTGGGCCCCCTCCAAATTTTCCCTTTTTATACACTACTGTGTGAAAAGCCAGATTATAGTGAATATATAATTTCATGGGAAATTCAATTTCGCAGAGTTCATACATCATAAACTTTTGTCTTAAAATAAGAATTAGGTGCTTAAAACATCTCTCTGCAAATGTCTGTTAAATGAAAAAAAATGTATAGGTAAATTAATAAAGGAAAATCAACTTTTAATTGTAGCATGGATATTCATCCACTGATTTTTTTTTTTTTTTTAAAGACGGAATTCTGTGTGACTAACTGCAAAGAAACATTCCCATTTTGACTGTTACAATGGGAAAAGTTGGTATGTCTGTAGCATAATGAGTCAGAGCAATAGCAGAGCCTGATTCCATGTCACAACTTAGTGTGTGTAATCAGGTTTTTGAAGATTAAACTTAGTCAGTGAAAAAAGTTGACTGGTAGCAAGTATTAATTAAATTCCAACTTCAGAAATTATATGAAATTCTAGAATAATAAAATTAACTTAAAACTAAACATAACAATTCTTTGGCTTTTATTTTATTTCATAGAATGCCATGCAATAACAAAAAACATGTACAAAGTAATTTGGCGCTTCATGACAAAAGAAACAGCAGCAAAAATACTTTTGCTCTGGGTTTGTGTCCATGCATAGTGTGTTCAGATAAAATTTCGAAAACTAAGAAAGAAAACAGATCTGAGCAAAGGAATTTTTTACTGCTGTTGTTCCTAGTCAGAGGCATACTTAAGGAGTTAAGATCTTGTACATTCTCATATACAACATATTAACTGCATTCTTTACATCCAAAATTCTACAAAATTGTATAATTTTCAGAAAGGCACAAGCAAAAGGCAATTGACAAAAAAGAAAATTAAGTTAATAGTGTCAGACAAAGCACATCATCAATGATAAATAAAATGTGGAAATGGAATAGGAAAATACTTTGATCAAAGCTGATACACATATACCATGATTTTCATGCAAAAGATTTATCAACACTAAGAATTAACAGGGTTCATACTCAAATTTGAAAATTAAAAGGAAGGAGTTTTTAAGGAGTTTTGCAGGAGCTCATTTCAATTTTTAAGGAGTGTTTTCTTGTTGAAAGACGCATTTTTAACAAAATATTTTTTAAAAAAAATTCACAAGTTTTGTATTATTTATTTTTTCCAATAATATATTGAATAAAACACTGAATTGCTTCTTGCACTAAAACTGCTTCTTGAATATTAGCCGACTCTAAATAAAATTCAAACAACGAAGGGGAGGGGGGAACCATAGAAAAATATTTTATTTTGAGAATGAATTATAAAAAAATCACTAAAAAATTTAAAAAAAAAAAAAAAAAGACAGACCAATTGAAAATTAGTACTTTCTCAAAGACAAGACACTTGTTAAAAATTTCACAAGTCTTGTATCATTAATTTTTCTCCAACCATACATTGCATAACACATTAAATTTAAAGTCAAAAATATTTATTTACTGCTTCTTGAATATTAGCCGACTTAAAATAAAATTCAAATTAAAAAATATTTTATTTTGAAAATAAATTGTTTAAAAAGTTAAAAAAAAAAAAGACTGATTAAAAACTAGTACTTTCTAAAAAACAAGACACTTATTAATAATTTTGTAACCAGAATCCACATAAAAGATAAAATTAAAATATTAAAATTAAAATATTAATGAGCTAATATTTTTATTTTAATAATTATAGATAAGATAGTAGAGGCCAAAACTTTTTGACGATTGACACTCATAAAGAGCACAGAATTTCGCTAAAAACTATTCAACTTAATGATTTAAACAAAAAAATAAAATGAAATTTTAGTTGTTTACTTCTTGACAGAGAATAGTAAACATCATAAAGCAAAAAGTACTATTCCAATGGCGGATGAAAAGAGATCGCGATTTTCATAATAAACGCGTTAAACAAACAAAATAGAAGAAGAAAATGGCATATTTAATGATTTATTAAAGTAAAATTAGCATAACTTACATTTCAAAGCTCAATGATGAACATATTATTAATAGCAATCAACGTAATTGAAGCCAAATTTAAACTAAAAGTGATTTCAATTTAAATTTTTTAACTCTCATAGGGAACCACGAATTTTACTTGAAAAATGCTTATTTTCAATTTTAATAGAAATAAAAAGACATTTTACTTATTTGCCCCTTTGCAAAGTAAAGTAAACAACAAAAATCAGGAAAATTTGATTCTCAAACCGGATGCAAAGAGATTGCATCATTGAAAACGAAGGCATCAAAAGTATAAAAACGGCAAATAAAAGAATGTATTAACGCAAAACAATTTTAGAGTGTCATTCTAGCAGGTCTAGATGATGTAAACTATTAATTATTATTGATATAATCGTGCTAAATTTGGAGTAAGTATAAAAATTTCGGATGTGGGAAGATAAAAGCATAGCGAAAAATACTGGATTTCCTGTTTCAACTCACGAAAAATACAGGAATTCAGGTATAATATCCGAACAAAATTCACCCTTTGAGATTAGTGGTAGAAGAAAATACTTAACAGAAAAAAAACCATGCATAAACAGAATAAAAAATAAGGAGTTTGTAAGGAGATAATGGCAAAATTCAGGAGTTTTAAGGCCCCTTATTTTCTTTTGTTAAAAAGCAGGAGTTTATAAGGAGTTTGTAAGGAGCGTACGAACCCTGATTAAAACAGAAAAATGACTAATTATTAAGAAAATGACTAATTACAAAAAAATGATAATTACTCTTCCCTTCAGAGTACACTACCTACAAAAGTTATAATTTTAAACAAATAGGTCATATTATATATTTTGAGAACAAAATGAAATGTAAGAACACAATTGGAAAGAAATATTTCTGTAAAATGGTATAGAACATATATGAAGAAACACAACAATAATGGCAATAATGTAATAACCAGAATTAATGGCAATATTGATTTATATATATATAGATTATATAATAGATTTAAATTAATATAGCATTTATATTCTTAGAAATTATATAAATTAACTTAAAACTATCAACAAATTTGAAATTATGTTGAATATTTAAAACAATAATTTTGCTATGTATTTATAAACTTAGTCTTTTTAAAGTAACAAATTAAAGATTTTTCATTGATTAAAAATGTTTCATTTCATATATTGCAATTTTTGAAAAAGCAGAATAAAGCAGCCATACTTTACATTACATCATATTTAAACAATATGTTTCTAAATTGTTTACAAACATTATAATCACATTTGATTGACAATAAATGGATTATAAAATATCGCGAAATTTTTTTTTAATTTTAATTAATAAATAGTAATAACTTTAAATTAAAAGTCTTATAAAAGAGCTGTCTCTTTACAAGCTTCTTGTAACACTGATGCAATTAAATCTAAATCTTCTTTCTTTAGAATGGCAGTAGTGATTAAACGAATGCTGGGTGGGGGCAATTTATGTTCTTCAGCATCTAAATAACGAGCCACAGTGAGTGCAACTCCTCTTGCCATGCCCTAAAATTAAATTTAAAAAAATGTATACAGTTTTTTCATACACTAAGAACATGATAGTCAGTTTGAAACTATAGATGGAATCCAAATAAGAGAGACCAACAAGCAAACAGGAGAAAATGTGAACCTGGCATGTTTTACAAGGGAATCTTTGAAATAAAAAATCTCAGAATTTTTAATTGATGGCAATACCAGTCTTACATCAGTGAATATCAAAGTTTTAAAGTTATTTGGCATTTTGTTTTTCTGTAGTGCAATTTTTTATCACTGCAGGCATTATTGACATTTTAAAGTGAAAACATATTTTAAAATATTAAAGCTAAATCAAATTATTACAGGACACAGTCTTATTTGAACATTCAGACCAGTTAAAGGCGTGTTTATAATTTTTACTGAATTAAGATTTTTTTCATGTCAGACCTAAGAATGATGTGGAATTTGTGAAGAAATCAGGGTTGGCCGGATTGGACCCAATGTTCTTTTTTTTTATAAAAAAGAAAATCCAACTTAAAAAAACAATTATTTAATCCGCTTTTGGGTCTTTTTTTTTTTTAAATTTTGAGAAGTTTGAAATAAAACTAATTAAATTAGATAGTTTCACAATTTAAACGAAATTCTTATTAATTTGTTCTGAGCAACAGAAAATTAACATAAAAAAGTTAAATATATTTTGAATTTTAATAACCTTTACAAATGCATTGTATTTTATTTTTAGTCCAATACAAATACACTAATGTACTTACTTTCTTAAACCTTAACAAAATAGAAAAAAAAAATATTTCAAAGACTTTAAATAATATATCTTGCTTTTTACTCTAACTCTTCAAGATATAATTCAAAATACTTTGATAAAGCCAGTCGTCTCTAATTTTTTGAAGGTTTGTAGATTGCCTGGTAAAAGCTATACAATCCAAACCACTTCTGTGTGGTTTATTTCTGAAAACCATTGTATGTCACAAATTTCAAATAAACAAGAGACTGTTTTCTATGTATTTTTTTCAGAAATTAACAGTTTATAAATAGTGGGACAGAAAACAGAATATAATGAACAGCATTTATAGAAAAAATGCTAATTTTAATTTAAACAAAATAAATGAATAAGTATTAAAATGTTGATTCATCTACCAACTGGGTATTTACAGAACCCTCATCACTAATCATTGAAACAGCAAAATCTGAGACGTTACCATTCTTGTATTTTATCATCTTTCATACTTTTCTTCAGAAAATGCTGACTTTTTAATTAGTTTCTCAGTTTTTCAATCTCAAGGCAATTTAAAAGCTTTGTTCGTTTGTTGAATGTAGTAAATAACATGTTTGATTGAGGCAGAACTTTGTTGGCAACTTAACAGCTAGGCAAAAAAGATGTAAAACCCTTCAGGTAATTTTTCAAACATAGCATAATTTACAACGAATGACCTCATTCAAATAGTCACGGTAGTTTTACATATCTATCATAAATTACGTATGTATGTCAAAAATTCGTAGATCAGAAATCCAAACGAGCATCCACGAAATTTCAATAAAACTTCCCCTATGTTAATGAACAGTACGGTTTCCGCTATGGTCGAGAAAATATTATCTAAATGACAAAAATAAAGCAAGGCATTTTCGATTTTTTGCACCAATATAATAGGAACAAAAAACATTGCATGATCCGAGAGAGGAAACAAGCATGGCGATATCTATATCTTATTATAAATTGTAGCCAACATGTATAAAATGCTATTAAATTATTGCTCAATGGGTATTATGTCCCCCCAATAAATACATTATTAGCATTTTAAAAACTTACGTTCTTTCAATATGAATTAAAATATAAATTTTTCACCTCAAATTACAAAAATATATATCACCAACTAGGAACATATTATTTTTTTTAAGATGTCACATGGCTGAACTTTGAATTTAGCTTCCAACATTAGATAAAACCAGTGGTTGGAAAAACTACATATTTTTCGTAGCGAACTACAGCTACAACTACTTTCTTATAAATGTAGTTAACTACAGCTACAACTACTTTTTTTTTTAATGTAGCGAGCTACACTACTTTTGAAATGTAGTAACTACTTTGCTACTTTTTAAAAAATAAATAAATAACAAGAATACACCGATTGAAGATTGACCGAAAAAATTCTAAAAGTGGTTTAGATTAAAAAATTACCTCATTCGAATATGGAATAAAAATAGGAATTGTCTTTGAATTTATTTGTTACTTTTCCTTTTTGTTCCTTTTTTTGCAAAAATTTATCCTTTTTAGATTTTTTTAACAATTTTTACTAATATTCGCTACAAGAAAAACCTTGTTTTTTTTCCTTCGTTCTCTTTTTTTTTTTTAAATTTTCTTCATTTATTTATTTATTTTTTTAATTTAAAAGTAGTTTTCAGAAATCGCTACAAACTACAATTTTTTTGTATCGCGCTACTCACTACTCTACTTTTTTTTAAAAAGTAGTGCGCTACACTACAAACTACTAAAAAATGTAGCTACTACAGTAGTTTCGCTACTTGTAGCGCGCTACTTCCGACCACTGGATAAAACACAAAGTTAGAAAGATATGTAAACATATTCACTATTTATTATCCTGCGGCATTTAAGCATTTTGCTGAAGCCTCTTTTCGAACTTTAGCTTTTTTGATAAAGAACTTTTAAGCTCAGCTTAAACCCCAGACATAAATGAGTTAATTTTTGCTCATTTTTTTTTGAGAAATGTAATGATATATTGTATCACTACATTTGATTACATGGCATACTATTTTTTTAAACGGTATTTTCTTGGATATTTTTTGCGAAAAATTCAAACTACATATGGTATTGATTAGTTCGGATTTTTGATGTTCTACTGTATATCTATTAAAATGTATGTTTATAACTACATATATTTATCATGAATGCTATACATAAAATTGTATATGCATTCAGATACGATATAACTAAAAATTAATATCAAGTTTTAAACAGAGTATAGATAAGGAGGAGACGAAACTAAAACTTACATAATGAACAATAGCTTCTAATTTTTTCACAGCTTGTTCACGTGGTAAATGTTCAGCAAGATACAAGTGTTTTACAGGAGAAACTGGCTCAGAACAGGTTAAGAGCTCTGGTATACTACAATGAAATCATTTTTATTAACATAATGTTTCATAAAATTAAAGTTTAAGAATACAACAGAAAAGCTTTCAAAGCATGAACAAAATCTTTAACTTTTTTACATTTAGCTCCTGATGCACTTATTGACATAATTTCTTGAATCATTCTGTGAAAAAAGATAAATCAGCTATTTGAGTCGAATACAACTGCACTATTTCAGTACTAACTATTGTTAATTATTTATTTATTTTCATGCATTTATGGTGTGAAAATAATTTTCTAAATATTATAAAAATAGAATTCTGATGAGAAATCAGTTTCTTTTCAATATTAATACTTGAAGTCAGGGCCCCTACCAGAAGCTTCGAGGGAAATTTCAGAATAAACCCTTTTTAAAACTAAAACATTTCTTATTTTAACAGTGGAAAATATAAATCTAATTTTATAAATTCAATTGCTGGTGGTCGGAAGAAGTAACAAGTGTAGGACACAATGACTTTTTTCTCTCTTTTCTAGAATATTATTTGAAAAAATGATTAAGCTCACAATGAAATGAGTGAAAATTCAACCTTAAAATTACGTCTGCAATTTAAAATGTCTTGAAATCCAATATTATCTATGAGGATCTTTTAGCACCAGCACCTTAGTGTTATCAAAAACAGATCAAATATGTAATCAAAAGCAACATCATCATAAATATGTTCGAATCTAGTAAGATTAGCTAATATACTTACAGTAGGAGCTTGTCATGCATATAAACACAATTTTCTTTTAAATCTTCTATAATTTCTAAAAAAAAAAAAAAAAAATTAGTATGAAAAAACAAAAATAGTCATTTGAGTGAGGCAACCAGTTAAAATCTGTGTCCCTAAAATAATATATTAATTCAACAAAACAGTTTAAATACAGACAGTAGTGTGCATTAAAGTCTCTCCTCCCATCTACTGGCGCTAGTATCGTGCCGTAATAATGACTTCTACTTCTTCTGGTTGGTTGCCATTGGTGACGAAAAACGAGATCGTGATGATATGATGGAATGGAATGAGAAAAAGTTAGAATAAAATAGTGTTTTTAACTTTGTGAAGTTTATTTTATCAAAACATACTACACTGGCGCAGTGTCGACAGTATTCAAACTTTCATCTTTAGCAAAGGGAACTACGAGGTAGGTAACCTTTTTGCTGTTTTAAAAATTTCAGAGTGGAATTTAAAATTTAATTTGGTTTAACTGCTTCTGAAAAATACGTAAATTTAGCCATGTTCCGAGGCGCTCGGAAAGAAGAACTAAAGCTACTCGCGGAAGAAATTGGACTGATTACTACTCCAGAAATGAAAGTTATAGATTTAAAAGATTTAGTTTTAAATAGTGACTGCTATAAAAATGATGAGGAGTTTGTTGAAGAATATTTTAATTCTATGATATCGAATAGGAAAGCAAAAGAAGAGGAAGTGCGATTGGATGCACAACAGACGCGTGAGTTAGAAAAAACAAAAATTGAAGTGAATCTAGAATTAGAAAAAATGAATGTGAAGCTAGAATTAGAAAAAACGAATGCGAAGTTAGAATTAGAAAAGATAAGTCTTGAACGAGAAAAAATAGCTTTAGAGAAAGTTAAATTAGAAAATCAAGTGGAGAATATGGATTTACGTCAAGTTAATTTTGAGCCTGTATCAAATTTCTGTGGAAAATTTAATTAATAGCGTTTGCACACTAACTATTCCCGTTCCTACAAAACAAGAAAGGTTGGAATCTATTTTTCTCTTCATTGGAAAGATCTTTCAAAACTAAACATGTTCCGGACAAATTTAAAGGGGAAATTCTTTTAAATTTACTGGGAGAAAAGGCAGCAAATATTTTAGTTTATATAAAAGGTGAGGAAATAAATGATTATAATAAATTAAAAAATATGGTTCTGAGAGAATTTGAACCAACTCCCTTAATTTGCTTACAGAACTATCAAAGGGCAAGACGCATGCAAGATGAGACCCATGTTCAATTTGCTTCGCGACTTGCGACTAGTTGGGATCAGTATTGTAATTTAAGAAACGTTAATGATTTTGATTCTTTAAAGGAATTAATTGTCAGTGATAAATTATATCAAACACTTGATCAGGAAACTGCCATACATATAAATATAAAGCAGGAAGAAAGTTGGTTTAAACCTATTAAAATGGCAAGAGAATGCAACATGTTTTTTGCTTCAAAAGGAAAGTCATTTTCTGAGGTATATTCAAATTATAGAGCTTCTAACAATCAAAACCACCAACAAAATATCCCTAGACAAGCCCATAATCAAGTGAGATGTGAAGAAAACAGAAAAATAGAATGTTATATCTGTGGGGAAAATCATTTAGCTCGGGACTGTGCGAAAAAGTACTCTCCATTGGGAAAGGAAGATTCAATAATAGCCAAAGTTAATTCCGAATATTTAAAATCACCAGTTGCTCTTCAACCTCTGAAGTACGTTTCAGTTTACGTTAACAGGAAAGAAGTAAATTGTATACTTGATTCTGGATCACAAATTTTCGTGTGCAATTCTAACATATTTTCTGACACTTGTAATGATGAATTCGGTTCGATTTATTTGAGTTCAGCATTCGGTGAAAAAGTAGAGGCTCGATTAATAAAATCAGTTGTCACTCTTACAAAGGATTCTTTCTTGAACCACCCAATGGAATGCGTATTTGAAACCACAGATAAATTTAATGTGCAAGCGCTAATCCCACCTTCTTTGTACGAGTCATTATGTTCCATTAATAGCGAACCCACATCATCTGAGGAAAACTTTCTTTCCGGGGAAGCAGACTTACAACACTTGCAATTTGAAGAGGAAAAAAAAGGAAGTAAATCTACAGGAAGAAGAGGAAATTAGTAATACGTTTAGTGTTGAAGATGGCTCAGATGAAATTAATTTGAACATGGACAGAAATAAATTGAAGTATGAGCAGAATAATTGTAGTTCTCTTGTGAAGATTCGCGACGAATTAAAGCTTAACAAAGGTAATTTTACGCTAATTGAGGACTTAATTATTTTAAGGATAAAATTCTTGGTGAACCAATATTGCAGCTAGTGTTACTGTGATGTAAAGTGGGCGTGATTTTGAAATTAGCTCATGAGTCTGTTTTCGGAGGACATATGGAGGTTAAGAAAACCAAAGAAAGGATTAGGTATAATTTCTTTTGGCCTAATATGTCTAGTGAAATTGCTACTTTTGTCCAGACTTGCGAAGGGTGTCAGCTTCGAAAAGCAGAAAAAATTGGAGATAGGGCGCCAATAACACCAGTAGGTCGTCCCGATTTACCCTTTGAAGTAGTTAACATTAATGTCATTGGACCAATTGATCCTCCTTCCAGCAGAGGACATAAATATGTTTTGACTCTGATGGATCAACATACTCGTTGGCCTGAAGCAGTTCCACTGCGGACCCTTACAGCCAAGTCTGCATGTGACGAGTTACTTCAGATATTCTCAAGGACCGGAATACCAAACATAATTACCAGCGATCAAGCAACAAATTTCAAATCTGCTCTTACTGAGGAATTCATATAACAAATTGGATGTAGTCCCAGATTTTCATGCCCATATAACAAATTGGATTGTAGTCCCAGATTTTCCGTGAAGATCATAGAAATTGGGATCGTCAACTGCCTTTCCTCTTATTTGCTTATCGTGAAATCCCAAATACTACTACAGGCGTATCGCCATTTAAACTACTCTACGGTAGAGAAGCTAGAGGTCCTTTATCCATACTCAAGTCGTCATGGGCAGGTGAAACACATCTTCCAAGAAACATTTCCCAACCAGTTGCCGAGTATCTCCCAAGAAATGAAAATTAAAATGGAGAAAGCTGCAGAAAGTGCATCATTGACTGCTGCCCAAAAACAAAAGGCTTACGCAGATTATTTTAACAGAAAGTCATCTGTAAGACATTTCAACCTGGGAGAAAAAGTTGTTTTGCTTATTCCTGACAGCAGTAAAAAGATTTACGCCCGTTAGACCGGACCAGGGGAAATAGTTGAACACCACCCTCCTCATTCTTACAAAGTTAAATTACCGGATGGAAGTGTGAGACACGTTCACGTCAATAATATAAGGAAATACTATCCTCGTGCTCTTGCGGTTGGAGTAATCTTTGAAGATGAGCTCGAATTCGGAGAGATACATACAACACCTAACTTATCAAGTTCTACCGCTAAAAAAATTATCGACGAAGCAGATTTGAATCATTTAGAAGGTGTAAAGAAAGAACAGCTGTTAAATCTACTGATGGAGCATCAGTCTGTCTTCACTGGGAATGTGAAAATAGCTAAAGTAGGTGCACATAAGATCCATTTGAAGCCAAATGCAGAAATAAAGAAACCATTTGTATATCGAATTCCAGAATCACTGAAAGTAAAAGTTGACGAGCAAATTGAAGAACTAATAAGACTTGATTTGATTGAAGAAAGTGATACTGAAATTGCTTATCCGATTGTTTGTGTCAACAAGAAAGATGGAATCATGCGACTTTGTGTCGATTACAGAGCGCTCAATTCGGTGACGTTGTCAGATGACTTTCCCATGGAAGATGCAACTGAATTAATTCAGTCTATTGGGAGTGCCAACATTATTACAACACTCAACTTACTTAAGGGATACTGGGCTATTCTTATGGACGAAGATAGCAGAAATCTGACTTCATTTAAAACTCACAGACAGCAATATCGATTCAAAGTTATGAGCTTCGGTCTAAAAAATGCGTCTGCTACATTTCAGCGGGAAATGAACAAAGCATTGTATTGTTATAGGGAATTCTCATGTGCCTACATTGACGATATTGCTGTTTTCTCCAAAGATTGGAATGAGCATCTTGTTCATTTGAATTTAATCCTCACAAAGCTTGATGAACTAAACTTCACAATAAATCTCAAGAAGTGTGCTTTCATTAAAACACAGATTAGATACTTAGGACACGTAATTCATGGGTGCAAGTTAGGCCATGCTGCCAAGACGGAAAATATTTGAGACCCCCTCCCCCAAGCCTAACCAAGAAAACAAACCTAATATGTATATACTACATCTATACATATATTGTTCATTAAATTGTCTAAACTGGGGCACTGGTGGGGGGGGGCTTAATTTTACTTTTAGCAGCAAGATCATAGTTTTAGGTGTAGTAATCGAATGGGGGGAGGGGGATTTGTCGGAACTTAATTCAAAAAACCTATTTTTAGACGATCTTTGGTGATATTTAGCA
>JAXGGA010003349.1:0-104286 GCA_038373865.1 Uloborus plumipes | reverse complement strand
CTTTTGGAAGAGGGCCTCTGATGGATGTAAAAAGCGTCGTCGCCCCCTTTCTGTGGAAGATGGATCTAATTAGGGTTTTTGATGGGCTCTGCCTCTGGCCTCCTAATGTTCCACACTTTCACGCTCCGATTGGGATGCGTTTTAATTGAATCTTATTGCTTATGGCTAATCCAATGAAGTGGCCCCATTCTCCCAAGCCCTGAGCAGAAGCATTAAAGAATAATTACCTCTACCGTCTGTTGTCTTCGAGTGTAGACATGAGGCTCATCTGTCCTCGCTTGCAGCTCTAATGGGCTGCTCATGCCTCAAATCGCGATTTGAGAGACTATTTACTTGTAAACTTCTCAAAAATGAGCCGCATGTTCTATGTGGTCTCTTTGAAAAATTATCTTGTGGAAGCCTATTAGAGTAAACTGATATGCTGGTTTTGAGACTGGTAGGATTGGTGAACTTTTTTGAAATTGGACGGATTTGCACGCTTTGAGATTGCGGAATTTACCGTTTGCCTTTCGTGTTTTACTCTTCGCTTCAAAGAAAACATCTTTTCTGCAGTTATCCAAAATAAATATTAAAATATATTCATTACAAAACTTAATAGATCGCTCACTAGTCTCGTATAATCAACATATTTTTGAAAGATCACATTTTTAAATTAAATATAATTGTTAAAGGTCTCTATTTAGTACTCTTAGGGCTCTGCTCCACATTGACGTAAAGCAGAAAAATAAAGCAGAACCGTAAAATGGATTGAATAGTGTTCCTATGGAAAGGTCCCGGATTTTCGGTTTCTGCCTTCGGTTTCGGTCGCGTTTTCTGCTGATGTGGAGCAGGGCCCTTATTCTTACTGGCGACTGCATTAAGATCCTCAAAAGCTAATGATCACATTATTCATCTTAAACAGCTATGTCCTACACTGTCACAAATTTCCAAAATCCAATTGAGAGCCCCAAAGAATAGAAACAGATGTGAAAATATTGTCCGCAACGCTGGTTTTATCCCCTACTGTAATTTTGACTCATGCAAAACTCCAGCAATGAGCTTCTTACCGCAGTTATTGAAAGTGTTTTAACGGGCTTTCGCACAAAATAATATTTTCAATTAAATATAATTATGAAAAGTATCCATTCCTGTTACTTTTGTTCTATATGAAAGTATACTATATACCACAACGCTGGTTTACCGCCAACTGTAATTTTGACTCATGCAAAATTCCAACAATGAGCTTTCTTACCGCAGTCTTTGAAACTGTTTTAATGGGCTCTAGCACAAAATAATATTTTTAATTAAATATAATTATTAAAAGTACCCATTCTTGTCGCTCTTATTCTTTCTCGTGACTGTATTAAGACCCTCAAAAAACGAATGATCACATTATTACATCTTTAAAGAGCTGTCCCAGATTGCCATAAATTTCCAAAACCCAATTGAGAACCTTTTCTGAACAGATGTGAAATTATATACCACAACGTTAAACCCTACTCCAACTGTAATCTGACTCATGCAAAACACCACCAACGAGCTGCTTAGCACGGTCATTTAAACTCTTTTAATGGGCTCTCGTATAAAATAATTACTCCGAAACTTTTACGACATTTTCGAAAGACAGGCTACTAGCGTGACAGTGGACATCAAGAGATAGTAGTTCAGCGATTTCGGTATCTCATACAAAGCAATTAACGCAATCTGTTTAGTTGTTTCTTTTTTTTTTCTTTTGCTCTGGAGCGGTGAAGAAGATGTATTATTCATATTTCAATTAATTCATAGACGTCAGACTATCCGATGCGCACGCCACACGGCGATTAACGGGGGAAATTGCGGACAAAATGCGTTGGACTTCGTGTGCGAGGATTATGAATTACGCCGATAGAACCGTCGCCAGGAGTTAAACTGTGTTATGAAATTCTTGCTGATTGAGAAATCAGAAGTCGTGATTCAAACAGCTGATTGAATCATGAAATTCAATTAAATACTAAATTCAGATAGCTAATCAGAAAAAAAGCTAAATAATTATCCCAAGAAAGTACTTATAGACTGTTTATACGCTTTCTTGAGAACTCGTTGTACATAACAAGCTACTTGAAAATAAAATGCTTACTTTTTAGTTATTTTACTACGTATTATGATGATTACTACTATTCTTATTTTTATTACTACTACTACTACTACTACTACTACTACTACTACTACTACTACTACTACTACTACTACTACTACTACTACTACTACCACTATTATCATCGTTATTACTATTATTATCACTACTAATTATAATAATACAATTAAATTTATTATTATTACTAGTATTGTTATTATTAGTATTTATTATTATTAGTATTACTATATTATTATTACTACTACTGTGACTATTATTATTACTACTACTTCTACTACTACTGCTACTACTACTACTATTATTATCGTTATTACTATCATTATTAGTATTACTACTACTAATAATAATACAATTAAATTATCATTATTACTATTATTGTTATTATTAATATTTATTATTATTATTATTATTATTATTATTACTATTATTATTATTACTATAATTTTTATTACTATTATTATTATTATTATTATTGTTATAACTATTATTATTATTACTATTATTATTATTATTATCGTTATTATTTCTATTATTATCATTGCTATTTTTTCTATTATTATTGCTATTGTTGTTGTGTTATTATAACAGTACATGATAATTTTATAAAATTTGGAAATGCTCGCTTTGTCCAGATACCTTCCGTTCCAGTTTCAGGCAAGAAAGATCTTAGTGTACACGGAAAAATATGTTCTTTTCCTGCTTATGTGGTAACTAAATTTACACATTATCTTTTATTGAGATTTATTTCTCTTTAGCACAATCACAACAATGCATAATCACAAATATATCATCCCTATAAGAGAATCGGGCTCCCAAGTGGGGAACGAGAGGGGCCTCTTCTCTCCAAACACTCCAGAGTACAGGGGAGGCAGGCAGGCAACAGGGGCAGGCGAAGCGAGAGGCTAATTGCCGTGAATTAGGGCTGAAGGGGAACGTAATGTTCGATGCACTGAGTCGTGATATCAACGTGATCGAGTCGGGGGTGCCGCGTGGATTTAACTTGATTGGCGGAGGCGGAGAGGACGACGGGGGGCCGGGTCCTGGCTGAGAAAGGGGTTGGCCGTAGGTCGGACATGTGAAAGGAAGGTTTTGAGTTCTTTGTGCAGTATTTGTGTATTACACATCAAACCCACAACAAATATGTGTTGTTGTTGTTGTTTCTGAAACCACTCAGGTGCCCGAGCCCGAGTTAACACATCTACCCGATTTGAGGCGGAATAAGTACGGCTTGCATTTTTTCGAGCCCCATTAAGGTGGAAGCCCGATTTAGCTCAGAGACCTCTGTTCTTTTGATCCAGACTAAGAGCCGAGCAAACCCCTGGTCTAGTACCCCCAGAGGTATCGTTTCACTTGGAGAACTTAGTGACCATGACCCTTGTTTTACGTCGCCCAGTCTCCATCAGTAAAGACGATGGATCTTTGATCGGCAGAGATCGAGCCTGGTACCCTCCGGTTACGCAGCCGACGCCTTACCGATTGGGCTACCACGGCCCACACAATTATGTTCTGTCACTATTACTACTACTACTACTACTGCTGCTGCTACTACTACTATTATTATCGTTATGACTATTATTATTACTACTACTAATAATAGTACAATTAAATTTATTATTACTACTATTATTGTTATATTTAATATTTATTATTATTATTATTATTATTATTATTATTATTATTATTACTATAATTATTATTACTATTATTATTATTGTTATTATTATTATTACTATTATTTTTTTCTATTATTATTATTATTATTATTATTATTATTATTATTATTATTATTATTATTATTATTATTATTATTATTATTATTATTATTATTATTATTATTATTATTATTATCATTATTATTATCATTATTATTACTATTATTATTATCACTATCATTGTTATTATCGTTATTAATTGTATTATTATTATTGCTATTTTTTCTATTATAATTGCTGTTATTGTTATGTTACTATAACAGTATATGATAAGAAATTATTAATCAGTGGGACTTAGTGATCAGAATTATTCACTAAGTCCCACTCGTATGCATCTTTGACTCAAGAACAATACAGAAGTAAATCATGTCATTTTTACTTCAACTTTTATGTCCTGATGTCCAGTGGCGTACATAGACTTATGCGCACTCCCCTGAAAGATTTGCAAGTGCGCTCCCCCTGCCCCCCTTTTTAACTATTTAAAAAAAATCCAGTGCAACTTATAGTTCTATTTTTCTGAATTGTGCGCCCCTGGCTGTGGGGGCCCTGTGTGCGCCACCGGTTCTGTCTTATTGCTAACCAAGTAATCAATATACATTTGCATAATATCGCAAAATTTTGCAATTTTAGATATAATTTATGCACAAGTAAAAAATAAAAAATAAAACATCTGAACCTTTTTCATGTATTAATAATGTAAAACTGACACCATTTAATTTCAAGTACCCGCTATACCAACATCAGCGAGAAAATGAAGTCTAGTTTTTTGCCCTCAAGTTATGGGATACTCAGCAAAAGAAGAGGAGAGGCGTGGAGATAAATCTCATATTTTGCATGAACAGAAATTATCCACCGCGTTCATATACAGTCGACTATGCATAATTTTATGAAATAGTAATACAATTTAAAGCCTTTCAGAAATACACGTATCAAACATCTACAATATGTTTGATCGGGCAGTATGCGTTATTTTAAATCAGATTTAAGTCACCAGAATTGATCAAAAATTCAAATGCATACAGAATTTTTTTTTTTAATTTTTTCTCCAATTGTGTTATGACTTAAATTTAGGATTGAACTCAAATTCCAAGCCGATAACACGTCCCTTCTGCACTGAACTCATCAAAAAGAAGCAAGCACTGTCCAAGTCCAGTCTCAACTTATCAGATACGCTATCAGTGGTACCCAAGGGGGTGCAAAGGAGCACTGCAAAAAGGGAGCAGTTGTTTATACAGTATAATTCTGGCAGTCGAGGCTCCTATATTTAAAATTGTAAAATGCACAATACTAAACTGTAAAACTAGTAATTTTAGTTTCTAACTATAAAGTAAGCAATTTTACAGTTTATTGCCGTAAAATTTATCTACATTATACTGTAAAAACAACAGTACACTGTTAAAACTACAGGTTGCACAAGGCACCTTTAAAGGTGAAACGTTGTAGCACAAGCTGCTCCCCCTGAGAGGTACCACTTGACTCCTTATGGCACCCTTGAAGGTGTCATTTGGCTCCTTAGGTTGCCATGTGTCCCTCTTGGGGTGCCATAAGACACCCATAGTGTGCCACATGGAGCCAAATGGCACCTTCAAGGGTGCCATGGGGAGTCAAGAGTCACCCTTTAAGGGGTGCCGCTGGTGGTACAAAGTTTCACCCTTAGAGGTGTAGTTTTAACAGTGTACAATACTGGCAGCAGAGGTTCCAGATTGAAATTGTAAAATGCACGGTAATAGCTATAAAATTAGCAATTTGCAGTTTACTACTGTATAATTAGCAATTTTACAGCTTAGTATTGTAAAGTTAGCAATTTCACCGTTTATTACTGTAAAATTAGCAATTTTTACAGTTTTTTGCTATAAAATTAGCTGTATTATACTGTAAAAGCAACATTCATTTTTTACAGTGAGCTAGTGAGCATATGCAACCCCTTAGATTATATTGTGCTATTACAGAGCGTTTCACCTAGTTTTGAAAATTGGTGAAATACTCAAAGATACAAGAAGTTCTGTCAAGAACTAAACGAGCCTACTTTCCCGTACATCGACATCGGCATTCTAGCATCTGATCATTATTCTCTTGATTATCTAAGACTAAAAAATTATGTCAAACATACCTTTAAAAGCAAAATATACCTCTCTCATCAGATGAAATAGACACATAAAAAGTAAATAAATGAATAAATAAAGTTTTGTCGCACCTTTTAAAGAATGTAACTGTTACAGTTCTTCCGTAAAAAAATTCCTCAATTGTTTTCAAAAAAAAATTAAAAGTACAAAGTACATCAAAACACATTTTATCAAAGAAAGAAAAAAAAAAGAAAAAAAAGAAAAAAAAACTCGTCCGTTGATAAAATGTCTCGAATTTCACTTTTAATCCGTTGCCAGTTGTTAAATATAAATTAAGAATAAAATGCCCTAGTGAATGAAACATTTTTGTTACAAAAAAAAATCGTCTGCCAAAAAAAAATAATAATAATAATAAATTCAATAAAACAAATGAATAAATAAACAAAAAATCGTCTGCACAGTCAGTCATTTTTTTCGAACTGTTTACTCAAAAGTTATTAGGGGTGACAGCTTGCTTGAGCGGTTCAATGTTGAATGAAAAATTGTTCAAATCGGAAATGTAAATACGGGAATGAAGTATCCTTGAAAAGTTCTTTCGAACAAAAAAAAGTTTGTTGAAATCGGACTGTTCACTCAAAAGTTAGCACCGCGGGACAGGTTGTTTGAACGGTTCAAAGTTGAACCAAAAATTGTTCAAATCGAAAAATCAAATATGGGAATGAGTTGTACTCGCCGAAATCTTTCCAACAAAAATAAGGTTGTTCCAATTTGAATGTTCATTCAAAAGTTATTAGGGGGGAAAGGTTGCTTGAACGGTTCAATGTTGAACCAAAATTGTTCAACTCGAAAAATCAAATATGGGAATGAGTTGTAATCGCTGAGATCTATCCAACAAAAAAAAGTTTGTTCAAATCGGAATGTTCATTCAAAAGTTATTAGGGGGAAAGGTTGCTTGAACGGTTCAATGTTGAACAAAAATTGTTCAAATCGAAAATGTAGATACAGGAATGAAGTATCCTTGAAAAGATCTTTCGAACAAAAAAAAGTTTGTTCCAATCGGACTGTTCACTCAAAAGTTAGCATCGCGGGACAGGTTGTTTGAACGGCTCAAAGTTGAACTAAAAATTGTTCAAATCGAAAAATCAAATATGGGAATGAGCTGTACTCGTCGAGATCTTTCCAACAAAAAAAAGTTTGTCCAAATCGGAATATTCATTCAAAAGTTATTAGGGGGGGACAGACAGACCGACCGACAGACCGACACACAAATTCCCCATCTCAATACCCTACTTTCAAATTTTTAATTTTTCGATATTCATTTTACCTTTTTATTTTTTTAACTTGGCGATATTTTTTGGACTTGGCGATATTTTTTTTTAACTTGGCGATATTTTTTGGACTTGGCGATATTTTTTGGGCTTGGCGATATTTTTTGGGCTTGGCGATATTTTTTGGGCTTGGCGATATTTTTTGGACTTGGCAATATTTTTTGGGCTTGGCGATATTTTTTGGACTTGGCAATATTTTTTGGGCTTGGCGATATTTTTTGGACTTGGCGATATTTTTTGGGCTTGGCGATATTTTTTGGACTTGGCGATATTTTTTGGGCTTGGCGATATTTTTTTAACTTGGCGATATTTTTTTAACTTGGCGATATTTTTTGGGCTTGGCGATATTTTTTGGGCTTGGCGATATTTTTTGGGCTTGGCGATATTTTTTGAACTTGGCGATATTTTTTGGGCTTGGCGATATTTTTTGGGCTTGGCGATATTTTTTGGACTTGGCGATATTTTTTGGGCTTGGCGATATTTTTTGGACTTGGCGATATTTTTTGGACTTGGCGATATTTTTGGGCTTGGCGATATTTTTGGACTTGGCGATATTTTTTAGGCTTGGCGATATTTTTTGGGCTCGTTTAAGTTGGACTGTTCACTCAAAAGTTATTAGGTGGAGAAAGGTTGCTTAAACGGTTCAATGTTGAACGAAAAATTGTTCAAATCGAAAATGTAGATACGGGAATGAAGTATCCTTGAAAAGACCTTTCGAACAAAAAAAAGTTTGTTAAAATCGGACTGTTCATTCAAAAGTTAGTATCGCGGGACCGGTTTTTTGAACGGCTCAAAGTTGAACCAAAAATTGTTCAAATCAAAAAATCAAGTATGGGAATGAGCTGTACTCGCCGAGATCTTTCCAACAAAAAAAAGTTTGTCCAAATCGGAATGTTCATTCAAAAGTTATTAGGGGGGGACAGACAGACCGACAGACCGACAGACCGACCGACCGACAGACCGACACACAAATTCCCCATCTCAATACCCTACTTTCAAATTTTTAATTTTTCGATATTCATTTTACCTCTTTATTTTTTTAACTTGGCGATATTTTTTGGACTTGGCGATATTTTTTTTAACTTGGCGATATTTTTTGGACTTGGCGATATTTTTTCGATGCATTAAGCTACTTTTAATACTTTTTTCGTCTTTCTTTTATTTTTAACGGGAAAGTAGGCTAAAAATGAAGGAAGGGGAAGGAAAAGGGGATTAAATTTCAAAACATGAAGTATAAATTCTCATGAAAAAATTCTTCATGTACTGTCATTGGGTCACCTCTGTAACCTTTGATGAAAACCAAAACGGGACGCTTGTTAGTTAGAGCATACAAAAACCTGTAATGGGTATATCATTTTACTAAAGCTGTTTTTCACAAGTTAAATAGTCCTTCTTCTTGAAAAAACCAGTTAGAGCCACTATTTGGACATCAGAGTTCATTTATTGACAGCTCTTTTCAGACAAATCAGTCAAGCAACGATCCAGCACGGATAGCCATAGAAAGTATTTTTTTTTTTTTTGTGCGAACTTATTTTTCATAAAATTAAACTATTTTCAAATGATTTGCTTAAAATTGATCACAGATACCTTCTGTAATGTTACTTTGCACAAGTAAAGTCAAGCAAGGTCGTATTTTGGTCACATATCTGCAAAATATCCCCTAAATAGAACGTTAAATAACTTAATAAATATGGCAACGGCGAACTATTTCAATCCTAAAATGCATGTAAACCATTCCAAATAAGAGTTTTAAACGGATAAAAATTGAAAAAAAATTGTTAAAAAAAACTTGGGCATAAATAGGTTAAAATAAACTGGATGAAAATTCATAGCAAAAGATTATGATTAAATTAATTTATGATTGCTTGCAGGCTTATAGTCAATTACGAGAAAGTGTAATCGTTTCAGAGATTATGATTACGAGCGTAAGAAATTGGAGATTACAATTACGATTGCGATTACAATCCTCTGCCAAATCGCTACGATTAAATTATGTAAAAAATGTAATCGATTACGATAGTTAAATGCCTATTACGATTTCCATTGCACGATTACAGATTTGGGAGAAATATATATAGGAGGATCCAGAGGAATTTTTTTTAAAGAGAGGTCAAGTTTCAGTGCACCTTTTTAGTTAAGCGAAATTAAAACAAAGCATGTAAAATTAAAATCTTCCGTAAAAATATTATATAACATTACACAGCAAGTAATATTTTTTATTATACTCTGCTAAATTAACAATTTAATTATCTTCGTAAAAATTAACTAACACGAAAAATATAAATTTGCAATTAATAAATTGTCTACATGTAATCAATATTGGAATTACAAAATTCTTGAAACTAAAACTGTCAAGTAATATTTAACATTTTTTATACAACAAAAAAATGTTTTAAAAATTTATAAACGCACAACTTTTTCTACTTTTATATACCTACTAGCTGCATAGCCCGGCGTTGCACGGGCTGTAATGTAGTGAAGGCAGTTTGAGAAAACTACTCGCCACCAAGGCGGCTCGCCTTTAAAGAAATGAGGAAAGTTTAAACAGTTTACTCGCCGTCAAGGCGGCTCGCCTTTACAGTAGCGAGGAAAGTTTCAAAAAACTACTCGCCGCCAAGGCGGCTCGCCTTTAAAGTACCAAGGAAAAGTTTAATAAACTACTCCCCGCTAAAGCGGCTCGCTAAAAAGCTTTCCTGCATCAAAGAATCAATCGAATTATTTGCACATGCTTCCTCAAAAATAAAGACGATGTCAAGTAGCGCATGCTTAGCACTCTCCCTAAATAACAAATAAAATTCCTTTCCAAAAATAATTATTTCCAAACCGCTTTCTTCCTGTAAAATTAATTGCAAAATTCTAAACGAAAAAGTTCTTTTAATATTTGGATCGCAGCCAAAAAAAGCCCCTTCTAAAAACAGCAATTGCAATTTTATTTAAAAACACATTTTCAAAATGGTACCAGAGAAAAAATATGTCATTAATAATTAGAATAAAAACAATTGTTAGAACTTTGTTATAACACGTATTCCAAATGACAATGGAAAAAAATAACACTCTTTCATTTTAAAAAGTTCAATTTAATTAACGTTTTAATTTAGGGCCGAATTCAAGTGAAACACCATTGCAGTCGCTTCGAGGCGATCGCATATTGCAACCGCTACTGTAAGTCGAATTCAAGTAAATTCGTTTCACTTGAATCCAAATTTTGGAATTTGCGATTGCATTGATGAGTTGCGATCGTCCGTGTTTCACTTGAATTCCTGCCTTAAAATCGCAACGGAAAGAAATAAATATCTTGGAATTTTAAATAGTTCAATAATTTAATTAACGTTTTAATTCAAAATGGCAACGGTAAGAAAAAATGTCTTGGAAGTTTAATCATTAATTAGGCTTAATCGCTTTAAATTTGACTACTTATTAATTAAACATTCGCTTTAAATTTGACTACTTATTAATTAAACATTCGTTTTAAATTTGACTACTTATGGATCGCAGCCAGAAAAAGTCCCTTCTAAAAACAGCAATTGCAATTTTATTTAAAAACACATTTTCAAAATGGTACCTGAGAAAAAATATGTCATTAATAATTAGAATAAAAACAATTGTTAGAACTTTGTTATAACACGTATTTAAAATGACAATGGAAAAAAATAACACTCTTTCATTTTAAAAAGTTCAATTTAATTAACGTTTTAATTTAGGGCCGAATTCAAGTGAAACACCATTGCAGTCGCTTCGAGGCGATCGCATATTGCAACCGCTACTGTAAGGCAGGAATTCAAGTGAAACAGGCGATCTCAAATTACAATCGCTACTGGAAATGAATTACATTAGAACGTTTCTTGATAAAAACATCGTGACGTCAGCGTGACGTTTGCCTATGAAAAACGAGCTAGATAAAACGTCACAGCCTACTTGTCGAATAAGAGGAGATCACTGACTGCTTGTGAGCTCTTATTGGCTCCACCCGTAGTGACGTCAGTGCCTAGTTAAGTTGATGATAATGTAATTCACTTCCAGTAGCGATTGCAATTCGAAGCAATTGCTATGGTGTTTCACTTGAATCCCTGCCTAAGTCGAATTCAAGTAAATTCGTTTCACTTGAATCCAAATTTTGGAATTTGCGATTGCATTGATGAGTTGCGATCGTCCGTGTTTCACTTGAATTCCTGCCTTAAAATCGCAACGGAAAGAAATAAATATCTTGGAATTTTAAATAGTTCAATAATTTAATTAACGTTTTAATTCAAAATGGCAACGGTAAGAAAAAATGTCTTGGAAGTTTAATCATTTATTAGGCTTAATCGCTTTAAATTTGACTACTTATTAATTGATATCTTCGCTAATTAAAATCGTATAATTATATAGATTGAAACTAATGAAGCCTGAAAGATTACCTATCTATCGGTACCTGGTTCGACTTTCAGTTCATTGGCGTTCAGGAGAAAGAAGCGTGACATAGAAAGATAGAAAGAAAGATAGAAAGATAGTTAGAAAGATACTCAGTTTTTAATATAAGTAGATTGGTTAAAAATAATATGAGCATGAAACTATAAAGCATAAAGACTATAAATGATATGTGAAAATATTTTGAAAAAAATTGTCAGATTACACGATTACAAGACTAAATTACGATTATTAAAAGAAAGATTACAATTAGGATGAATTGATTACAGGAAAATTATGATTACAGGATTACTAGTGTCCCATTTTCAACTTATGATTATGATTACGATTACAAAAAATGTAATCGATAACGCTGATTACGATTACGCAATCGGTGATTACTCAAAGCCAGATCGCTTGTCACTCTGTAAGCTGTGTTAAAATTTGTAACATTTGGAAAAGTACAAATACTGTTTCTTTCCTTTATTTATATGCAAAAAAAGAGAGAATTCGTCCTATTTCTATGTTGATTTTTAACCCCAAAGACCTTTCCGTGGCTGCACCACTGAACAAAACGTAAAGAAGCTCTCTCCGAAGAAGAAAAAATAAGCTGTGAGTAACCGCCTCTAAGCAAGGGCTAAGGCAGGAACATGCAATACACCGCCAACTCGTTCATTTCGAACCATGGACTGCAGTTTCGGGCTTATTATGCACTCATAAGCGTGGAATACGAAAGTGAACAAGTTGGAGGCAAAAATCCTCTTATTGAGCAAAGAGAGCCGAAAAAAAAAACAGAAAACTGGTAGAGCTAATGCGACAAAAGAATATCAGTGAGCGACCGCACATGGGAACGGCACAACTCTCAAATTTTTAGGCAGAGCTCGGGTATAAAGCAGTGAGTAACCGCCTCTAAGCAAGGGTTAATGCAGGAACATATGCAATACACCGCCAACACGATCATTTCGATCCATGGACTGCAGTTTCGGGCTTATTATGCCCTCATCAGCATGGAATACGAAAGTAAAAGAGTTGGAGGCAAAAATCCTCTTATGTACCGTTTCCATGCGCGGTCGCTCGCTGGTATTCTAATTTCACATTAGCTACCAGTTTTTTTCGGCTCTCTTTGCTCTATAAGAAGATTTTTGCCTCCAACTCGTTCACTTTCGTATTCCATGCTGATGAGGGCATAATAAGCCCGAAACTGCAGTCCATGGATCGAAATGAACGCGTTGGCGGTGTATTGCAAGAAAAAATAAGTTTGTGCTCGCCCCCGCGAATCGCCAGTGCGAGCGAAAGTGCTCTCACTTCCACCGAATTAGCCCCATTGAGACATTAGGGCGAGCGCGTATACACCCATTATGATAACCCGCGCCCGGAACGAAGTTAGCTCCGGCCCCTTCCCCCGGTCCGGCAAAGCGCGCCCATTTAGCGTCCCGGAATCGAATTTCCGAGACAGTTGTTGTATCAACCGGATAGCGGCAGCTGGGAAGCGAGTACGGTCGTAGTTAACTACCGATAGGGCGTTCAGTGTAACGCAGTGTTAACGTGGTGATTGGGTTATAATGATTGGTGTGTACATTAAGTAGTCGGTATTGTTTCTTTTGGCATCGAACTTTTCCTCTATTGACACTTTTCCAGACTGAATTTCACGTTAGGTTGGCATTACTGTCCGTCCCTGAATACCGCGCCTGGTACTCGCGAACAGTTCCATTTAAAGAGGGATAGATGGGAAATGGGTGATAACTTTCCGAAGTTTTCAATTTAAAACTAGCATTTGCTTTATCCTTTTGACATATTAAACTATGTATTTTAAATTAGCATCATTCCACGCTGTTTGATACGGCTCAAAATGCTTTTTATTATTCTTCCCCTTATTGTTATCTTACCTAACATCCATATTTTGGTAAGATCAGAGAAGACCTGACGCATGCGTAAATGGGTGAAACGTTTTACCAAAGAAGATCAGACAGTACTTAATTACAGCAAGGGCAAGCGGGACAACCGCCCTGGACATAGTGTCGAAAGAAAATCCCATAATTGCAATTTTTTTATTGAGCAGTGACGGATTGGTATTTATTTTCATTTTTGACGGCAGTTGCCGCGTGGTTCCTTATCCGTATTGGCCCCGGAACCTACCACTGGATGGGTGGATGATGCTCCACCACCTCGGAGATTCACCGGCCCCTGCTCCTTCAGGTGGTGCAGGTCCTCGGCCTCCGCCCCTCCTAAAGGTAGCGCCCATATCCTAAGCACACACACACGCACACACACATGAACACGCGTCTACACACATACAAACAAGTATATGCAATACGCGATTGCGAAAAATATAACCAATTTAAGATGTCAAACTTCTAACTTTCTAGGCAGAGCGCAAGGTTTAAAGCAGTAAGTAACCGCCCCTAAGCTAGGGCTAAGGCAGAAACATGCAATACACCGCCAACTCGACCATTTCGATCCATGGACAGCTGTTTCGAGCTTATTCTGCTCTCATCAGCATGGAATACGAGTTGTACCGTACTAAGTGCGGTCGCTCGCTGGTTTTTCTAATTTTACATTAGCTACCAGTTTTTTTTTTTTTTTTTTTGGCTCTCTTTGCTATTTAAGAGGATTTTTGCATCCAACTCGACTACTTTCGTATTCCATGCTGATGAGAGCAGAATAAGCTCGAAACAGCTGTCCATGGATCGAAATAATCGAGTTGGCGGTGTATTGCATGTTCTAACTTTCTTTTCTGGGTTTTTTTTTTTTTTTTTTTTTTTCGTACTTTTTGTATGAAAACTGAAAAATATTATGATTCCTTCAAACATTTTTGAAAAATAGTGTTAAGCCAGTGAAAGGAATAAATTTGTTCCCTGGTCATTAGGTAAATGATGTATTGTTTTGCTAATTAGCTCATATCTGCCCAGATATTTTCTTTCATATTTCATAATTTAGTTTTCAGATTTTTCTTTTTTTTTTTTATGATTGTCAAAATAACGTGCAACTGGGCCCTAGATGAAATGTCCTCCTTGGCCACCATGCTGTCTTAATCGAGTCTTGACGAGAAGTCGAATATCTATTACCTATTCTTCATTTCCTATCGCAACGAAAAAAAGAAATTCTGGAAATGATCAAATAAGCTTTTACCTGTGAGAAAAACACAGAAAGCATTTTTGTATGCGAAAGGAAGAAATATTCATTAGAAACAATGTTACTGAAGAACAAGTTTACAATAATTAGTTTCCATCAGACTCACATTTCAGTATAACAGAGAGCCATTTCGTATTTTGTCGTTAAAAATGTAAACTTTGAAATTTTATCCCGAAACCCAAACATTTCAGCAACCCCCTTTCTTTACTACTTTTTCTTTCCCCCCCCCTTTTTTTTTTCATTTTAAACTTCACAGTTTTCTGAACAGAATAAAGCTCAACCTAAAATAGTTTTCAAAAAAACTTATTTTCCCCTATGTCAAGGTCATTTTTTTCTGCAACACTAAAAAATGGATGTTGTGTTTTTACAGTGTCATACAGCCAATTTTACTGAAACAAACTAAAAATTACTAGTTAAGGATTCCGGGCTGTTGTGCCGTGGTCTGAATGGCTTTAATCCATACGTTTCGATCGCAACTGCGGCGGTCATCTTCAGTGGGTATCGTTGATTAATTTGGCGACTGATGCGAAATTTCGAACTGCTGCCGAAACATCAGTCGCCAAATTAATCAACGACACCCACTGAAGATGACCGCCACAGTTGCAATCGAAACGTATGGATTAAAGCCATTCAGACCACGGCACAACAGCCCGGAATCCTTAACTAGTATTTACTCCTGCCGTGAAAGCCTTCATTCTTACATTAAACTAAAAATTGCTACTTTTGCAGTAATAAACTGTGAAGCTGCTAATTTTACACTAATAAACTGTAAAATTGCTGCTTTAGAATAATAAACTGTTAAATTGTTTGTTTTACAGTTTATTCCTGTGCATTTTACAATTTTAAACTGAAACGTCTGCTGCCAGTGTTATACTGTTGCTTTTACAGTCTAATAATGTTTATTTTGTGGTAATAAACTAAAATTGCTGCTTTACAGTTTTAAACTGTAAAATTGCTAATTTTACAGTTTATTACTGTGAATTTTAGTTTTAAACTAGAATCTCTGGTACCAGTATTATACTATACAAAAAAACGGTTTATTTTTTGCAGTGAACTTACCAAATATTAATTTTATTTCAAAATAGAAAAGGTATTCCAAGAAAAGCTAAATAGCATTTATTAATTTCTGCCCTCCCGAAAATTCACACAATTCTCGATTTAACAAAACAACAAAGCCTCAAAATCATTGCATTCAACTGCCACTAAACCCATTCAACAGCCTAATGATCTCCAGTGAAAGAAAATCGAGGGAGTTTCCTGACCGCCAATCTCCCGCCACTGCGGGGTGGCCCACACCCCTAATTTTCAACGATAATTCTATAATCTGCGGCTGCGCGTGTCTGCCATTAAGCCAACATCAGGGGGGTGACAACCCCGGGGTGACGATGAAGTGTCCAACTCAATGACTGCTTACGCTACTGGCAAGAGGGTGCGTTGCTTTAGAAAGCAAAAAAAAAAGAGAGAGAGAGAAATTATATCAACTCTACTGTTCGATTCACCTGGCATAAGGTTTTTTTTTTTTTTTTAGCTGCCATTGGGTTTTTAGCTCTTTTTGGCTTTGCTGACCGAAGAAGTTGGGTGAGCGAGGGGATAGTGAGCTTTAGATGCTAACAATTTATTTATTTATTTTTTAACATTTTCCCTTAAAAAATAAGTTTTAAAATAGTAGATATATTAATTATAGATTTATTTCGTGCCTTTCATTATAGATTTCAAGTGTAATAATTAATTAACGGTTTTAAGTAAAGATTTTATTGAAAAAAAATCATTGCTTTAAACCCTTATACCCCACCACAGTTTGGTGGGTGAAAAGGATGTGTTACATTTTTCGAAAATACAATCTAGATACAGGTAAGCAATGAATGCAGGCAAGCAAACAAAAGTTGGTACATTAGAAATAGATGCCACTAGGCTAATTTCATACGCTCACTGAGCGACAAAACCAGAAAACAAAAAAGCTGCAACAATAAAACTTCGAACTTACATTACTCGAACTTAGAGTTTTGTTACATAACCTCTTCATCTCAAAAGCACTTCAATAGTTACTCGATTGAGGCAGCTTTGAGAGAAGGCCTATAATGTTCATGTACTCCCTACTATATACGGAAGTGTTATAACCAATGTATTTCTAGGCCGGGGGGGGGGGGTTAAGAAAATATTTGCCCCGGGTTCCGTTATTTTTTGAAACGGCTCTGAACGCTTAGCGATTCGGTCATTTTCTACCGTATGGCCTATATAAGAACGTGGTTAATATTAGAAAAACTTAACTCTCACATAGGGTCATTCCATGAAAATGTCAACCTCAGCCGAAGAAAAAAAAAATACCGAAATGAAAAAATAAATAAATAAATGAATAAATAAAAATCAAACAACATAAGGAGTTTAAAAAAATGAAAAAGTAATGTAATTATCACTGAGATAAGCCATAATAAATAGTTTGTAGTGTGTTTACTGCTTGTTATTCGATGGTTACGTTAGTCACACTCCATCTCGAGTAAAAGTGACACTTAAGACTAAAAAAAATTAAGATTTAATAAATGTGTTTTATGTTTTTAAAAGCCAACTTTACACATTTTTCAAATATATCATTCAATTTTTAACACTTGCTTAACTTTGGGAAATTTTTGCCTCACAACATGAACATTCATTTTCAGGGTTGCAAAAATGTTACGTTAGTCACGCTGCTATTTTGGTTGAAAAAATATCTACTGTCAGTAATTTTGTTTTAAATTCTTAGCATAAATGATACATAGATACTATGTACATTGTAAATTCAGCAGCATAACTAAAAAATATCTTTTATCTTTTAAGTTACAAGTAAAAACAGTTACAAAATCAGCTCTGAATGTTACGTTAGTCACTATATGGAATGACCCTATACCTGTTTCTAACCTCAAGAACACCACTGCAAGAGTACAAAAAATACAAGAAGAAAAAAACACTGTCGAGTAACAAAAAAATCTTCAAGTCGATAAGTTAACGATAGTTCAGAACTTTATTATTTTAACACATTGCCAAAAAAAATCAGAAAATATGACATTAATTATGCTTTTCATACAAATGCACTTCAGTATTAAGAACAATAGAATCAGGTGGAATAATGAATTCTACGCTGGAAAAACCAGGCAGTAATTGCTTAACTTTTGTTTGTTTGATTGTCATGTCGGTTTTTTTTTAACTGGCTTTTTGTGGGCGGGGTTACAGAAACGTGGTTACTTGGCTGGATCCACAATAAATATTTGAGTTAGCGGACTATCATACAGTTTGACATGGCTCTTAATGTTATTTTGTGACTTGTTTCATTTATTTGGCGGAATATTTTTAATTCTTTGTGGTTATTTCATCCCTTAATTTGTTTATTTTTTATCGAAATTGTTACATTGTAATCAAATTTTTTGAATGGCAATGCCACCCAGTGGCGTATCCAGGGGGGGTGCCAAGGGAACAATGCACCCCCCAATATTTTGTAAGACTATAAAAAATGGTGGCACCGAATTTTAAAAAAAAATGTAACCTTCATGTAAATATGCTTCAAGTTTTTTCAATGAAAAATACTTTATGGACACTGAAATATTGTCATATTATTTTCTGTTTTCGACAAGAAGAAGCAAAACTGATTGTTATTCTGTAATTGTGGAAATGTAAGAGGAAAATGAGCGATGTACCCGCGCCTCTCACAAACATTGTTAGACGTTTAAGCTTCCTATTAATTGCAGATTATTTAAATGATTTAAACTGCGTTTAAGCATTGCTCCTCCTCTTATTTTCTCTTTTTTAAAGATTATTTTGAACAAATTGTCACATTATTATTTTACATCATAAAGAAAAAAATCAGCAAAACACCAGCTTTTTTTTTTTTTTTTTTCGAAATGTGACAAATTGGATTTTTGTTTGAAAACTTATCGCACATTAAAAGAAAAAAAATTGTTTTTTATATTAACACTTACATTGAAACATTACTGCTCATTTCAGCAGTAAATTTTTACCTTGGAGAAAATGGGATCAGTTTCTTTCTTTTCTCATGGGATGAAATGAAAGTTTTTATTTTATTATTAAAAGTTTGATTAGAAATGAATAAATAAACAAGTTGAAATATTAATGAAGGAATGCAAATGAATGAATTAATGAGCACATCTGGGATTTAAAAAAAAAGAAGTAAGTAATAGCTGAAAAACAAAAACAATTTTCCAGAAAGTGCAAAATATCACAATATGTGTATGAAATTTTGAATATGAGTTGTATATATTCCCTTTGATTTTTAGGTCTATTTATATTTGAATCGCAATCGTCCAATCGGCTATAGGTTTAAGAATATAGTTAGTATATTGCTAGGTGGATGGCGCAGAAGAGTTAAAATGTTTTAACATTCCAATGCTTTATGTTACAAAAATGTATTGCCCCGTTATTTAAATCTTACCCCCACGTTCCCCAACATCTGAAGGACGTTTAAATGGACATTTTGTAGAATATGCATAAGAAAATGCGTGCATATAAGCTAAGAAAAATCTTATCTTTGATGAAACAAAAATAATCATAAAATAAAACTTCATAAAAACCAAAATGTACAAAAAATTTCATTTTGGTACTCTCGAACCTTCAAAAATATTTTTTATCATGCAACTTTTTTTTTTAATTATAAATGATCTATCAATTTTCCGATGAAGACTTGAGTGCTTTTGGCTTGAGATTTTTTTTCGTAATATGTTTATTGTTCTTGCATGATATTCATTTTTGTGAAAAAAAAAAAAAAAAAAAAAAAAAAACAATCTTTCAGCAACGTTCAGTAGAAAAAATTAAATCGAAATACTGCGTTTTTAATGTTTCACCATATTTCTTGATTTTTTTCCTTTCTCATCACAGTTTCGACGTTTGATGTGCACCCCCCCCCCCCCCCCCCCCAAAATCAATTCCTGGATACGCCACTGATGCCACCACGTTATCTGAAAATTCACCACTACCACGTAACCAGAACTTTGCCTGATAGATCATTTGTAGTGAATGATTTTAAAGCAATCTTTACCCGTACGTCTTCGTCCGAAGTCTACTTCGTCCATAAGGTCGTTAAAGGTCATTGCTCTGTTTTGTTTTCCAAACGAATAAAACAAAGCCTCATAAAAACCCAGATGAGTCTATTTCCAACTTCTTCCTGAAAAATTAAGCATCAAAAATAGGCAAGAGGAGGAGGGAACGGAAAGAAACGATTCATCAACCCCCCCCCCCTCCCAATGCCGGAGGAGAGAAAAGATTAAGCGTCTTTGGGATCATTATCATCGCGGTTTACAGAGCCACTATTTACATACATAACTCTGTTCTCCCTCTTCGGGATTGAAAAATCAACCCTAGTTACATTGCTGCCAAACGATGAACGTAATCTACGGAAGTCGAGTTTATTCTCGATCGTGCACGCCCACCCCATTTTGTGCTCACCCTCCGCCATTGTTCTCTCTGAGTACTGTTCTCTCGCTCCCCCTGTTGCCACTTCAGCCCACAAAATCACCGCTATATTCATTTCATAAACTCATTCTCTGATTTGACGGTGATGGGGAGGGGAAAAGGGGAGCAGGAAGGAAGGTTCTGGCGATTTTAAAGATAAATTGTTTTCTGTAAGCAATAAAGAAATGAATTTTCCTATGGGGGAATGACGTGCTGATGGCTCAAATCGGGCCAAAGCAATTCAAAGCAGACGCTGATGATTGTCGATTTTCTGGTGGGTTACCATTAAAAGATATTTTGCAGTATGTAAATCTTTGCTTAAAACTGACAAGGCAAATGTTGTGTTTCCTTATAACACACAATTGTCGACTTACCGACAGGGGGGGGGGGAATAAGGCTGTCTAAAGGTTGAAACCTCAAATTTTTTTTCTCAGAATGATAAAAAACAGATTAATTCCATTTATTTATATCACAAATCAATGATCACATGTGAAAGGAAATTTAAAATGTTTCTCGATTTTCAATAAAAGTTGATGAAACTCGGGGTTTTTTCTTCTAGAGATTATTTCAAAGAGAAAGGAATCGGAAAAATGTGTTTTCTAATTCTAGCATAAGCACAGCATGGCAAGAAAGTAATTTCATCTTTAGCTGTTTAGGAAATAGCACAAGACACTTCACATTGAAGAAAAACAAGATTTTTCCTTCTCCTCTTGTTCTTACTCCAAACATTGCAGATTAAAACTTGATTAAAAGTTTAAATCTAATTTCTAACATAGACATTTTGTGCTAGCTTATTACAAAATATTTAAAAGTCTAGTCATAAAAATTTAAATTTTTTTAACCCATTAATGCCTGACATTTTTTTTCCAAAGATATTTTGTGTACTGGTTACAAACGGTGTTTAATGACAAGAAAAATAATAAAAAAAATATATTATGTAAAAAATAATTGTTTTATTAAGAAAAGAAAAATCGTCCTTCAAAAGTTACGATAGACCCCTGAGGGGTCTATTTAATTTATTATATTTATTTAAAAAGACATTTTATAAGAAGAAATAAAATCAGCTATATTAACATAAACTGGGAAGCTGGGAATAACTTTGAAAACTTGGCTTTTTTTCCTGAGATTGTGAACGATGTCATTTTTGATAAAGATCATATTAAAACTGCTACAGAACACACTTTACAATGGTTATGTGCTGCAATCTGTTGATAACGAATTGAAACAATACCAAGGTACTCATTGAACACTATTATTTGGTTGAAATGTTCATTTTGGGGAAATACAGACCCTTATTTGGACCGCCCTAAAAAAGGACGCTAGGCATTAATGGGTTAATAAATATATATTTTTTTAAATATTAAATCTTTTTTAAGACCTCTTTCTTTTAGCCAATATGTATTTTATTCCATGCCGAGGTTCTTCATATTCAAGAATCTTGCCCCCTCAAATGAAAGGTTGAAATGCCGCCCCTGCTTACCGAGAAAGTCGAGTTGCCAGGATTTCACTGTATACATGTTTTACAGAGTTCCTTTGAAAACGTATAAACGGAACTTCACCGCAGTTTATGAAAAAAAAAAAAATACTGACACATATATGAGGTGGCTGAAATTATACTTAAAAGGGTAAAACCAAGCGGAACCAAATTGGACAGAAACGTCTGCTCTACGCATGGAGGACACCCCTCTTGTACTCTAAATCCCAATAACCGCTAACGAATTCAATAGTGAATAGAGAGGAAAAAAAGAGCATACATTATATTTTCTTTTTTAGGTCTCCCTAATCGTAAAGCTCTTATGATTTATTGAGAACTACCGTTCACCACTATGGGGAAAGAGGGGAGGGCATCAGTGTTGATGGAGTGAATCAAAGCGGAAGGTTTGCATGGACAATAAAGGGAGGGGGGGCGGTTTTGAAACCGCTAGCAACAAAAGTGGCTGATTCAAATGAATTTCATTGCAATGGAAATACTTAATTATAGGTTCTCGTTTAGGCCTGCAACAATGCAGTGAAACCTGGTTTTTACGTTTCTCAAGGACTTTATGTAAAATAAACGTAAAATATGGGAAAGCGTAAAACATGAGAATAGGATACACACTGCAAAAAATAAACTGTTGTTTTTACAGTATAATACTGGCAGAAGAGATTCCAGTTTAAAGCAGTAAAATGCACAGTAATAAACTAAAACTAGCAATTTTACAAGTTCTTACTGTAAAGTTAGCCATTTTACAGTTTATTGCCGTAAAATTTAGCTGTATTATACTGTAAAAACAACAGTATAATACTAGCAGCAAAGGCTTCAGTTTAAAACTGCAAAACGCACGGTAATAAACTGTAAAATTAGCAATTTTACAGTTTAGTAATTACTGTTAAATTAGCAATTTTTAGTTTATTACTATAAAATTGGCTGCATTATACTGTAAAAACAACATTCATTTTTCAGTGTAGCCATAAAAGTACCCTTCAAGAAAATTTCAACGGATGAAATTGTTGCACATCGCTTCACATGATCACAACGCAACCCATCCTTCTTAGACTGGTCATTTTACGACGGGAAAAGGCACTTGCAAATGACCAAGATGGCTTCGGTCCAAGACAAACAGACCACCACGGATGATATCTTTCCTAGCAGCCGCTTACTCATGCATAACAAATAGGAACCAACAGCAAGAAAACCCTTGCTTAAGGGTGCATCGTTAGCATTGGTCAGCGGCCAAATCGCTCGGATATGCAAAAAACTGCAAAACGCTGATAGCAGTGAACTGAATACCACGTGACTAATGAAGCTTGAGCGTGGTTTTGTGTCCATTCAGAAGCTTGAGAGGCCTTGAGCACCAAATAATGCAGAAAGCAAAGATCTGGATTTGCATAAATAGCCTCTTATAGGCAAATAGAAGAGAACATTTTCTTCACTTTTTAAAGAGAAACTTTTTATGCCGGGGTTTGAAAATTCGGATCCGCATTTTTTTTTAAGCGCGACAGAAGTAACGTAGTTGTTTTTTAATTGTTGCTAAAAACAATGAGAAGTAATTTAGTAATTATAAAGTTAGTTTTTCAGTATTTCTTATAGTCTAAGGGCGCTTTTCCACGACGACACGACAACGACGAAAGTTGGACGGAAATACTGCAACGATTAATACCGTGTCGTGTTGTCTACAGCACCTTTTTCCAATTAACTGATATCGTTTCTCCGAAACGGTAATTTTCCACCGCATTTCATTTCGAAGCATCGGTGTGATCGCACGTGTATTTATTATGGGTCCTCTATTAAACAGACTACGACTGTTAGATTTACTTTACTTCCACAAAAAAAGAAACCAGATAAAGATAAAATATTATGGGTGTATGATACTCACAAATTTATTACATTCCCACCTTGTTTACTAAGAACGTAACGCATACTCTCAGAATAAAAATCTGAGCTTTTCTGTAGCCATAAAGGTCTTCTGAGCAACAGTAGTGAAACAAAATATTAAGTAAAATGAATTCAATTATTTTATTACATTCTTTATTTATCGTCTGCAAATTTAAGCTTATGTTTTATTAATGCATGCTTTTTCTATGTGTTGCTCCTTCGAAGAAAGTAAACAGATGAATGAATGTCGTCCCGATTTTAAAGGCGAGACGGATGCCATCCGACACGAATGGGACGACAAACGATAGCGTTTGGTCGGAGACGACACAATCGTCCTGGAATCGGGAGATGGAAAAGCGCATAGCGTATTTTAATGTATTTTGTGTGCACCGATGTCAGATGACGACAATCGTATACGATTTATCGTTTTCGTGTCGGTAAGTGGAAAAGCGCTCTAACAGCTAACAACGTTTTCGAGAGAGCATTTCAAGACGTCAGGCTCAACTTTTTTGGTGTGTAAAAGAAGTGACGTAGTTGTTTTTTAATTGTTGCCAAAAACAATGAGAAATAATAGTAATAATAATGTTAGTTTTTCAGTACTTTCTACAGTCTAAGAGCTAGCAACGTTTTCGAGAAATAATTTTAAGACGTCTGGCTATTTAATATATCTTTCCCTTTGTTCTTCTACGCAGCATGCGAGGTGTCTGTAGGCCGAGAGTGGCTGCGTTTTTTACTGCGCGACACATTTTCACTGGTAAAAACAGTGATTTTTAAACCATTTCGGGGCAAATAGAAGCTTTAACCTGTCGAAAGAAAGTTATGTAATATATTAATATAAAGCTCTATTTTTTACTTTTACAATAGTTTTTAAATTTTTATTTTACTGTATTAAGAAAATAAGTTACAGTCATTTGCATGTAAAAATTTATGGTTTTTTCGCACTTTTTAAGTTTTTCAACAGCTTTGTACTTCGTACAATTTTTAAAGTATAAATTTAAAAATTAGCAGGATTGCTTGTCTTGTCATATACGTCTTTCATATCAAATCTTCTTAAAATCAGAAATGGTGAGGTCAAAAACATTTTTTTTCATGATTTGATTTGACGTAGAATTCCCCTAAAATGAGTTAAAAATCACTTTTATTTCAACGACAGGTTTCGGTGACCTAGAATTTGATGTCATTGGAAGTGAAAGGAGAAAAGAAATAAGAATACATAAAAATACATAAAAATGGATGCATTTATCAACATTCAATTAAGTATCGCCATTTTTTTCCTTGAATTTTTAAAAGACCGCAGATAATCTGTATGTACTACGAATAATCCGACGTGCACAGCAAAAAAAAAAAAAAAAATGTTTTTATAATTCACTACAGCTAATTTTGTAGTAACTAACTGTAAAAATTGCTAAGTTTACAATAATAAACTGTAAAATTGCTAATTTTACAGTTTATTACTGTGTATTTTACAATTTTAAACTGCAACCTCAGTGGCCCGTATTATACTGTTGTTTTCACAGCATTATACAACCAATTTTGTGGCAAGCTGTAAAATTGTGGTAATAAACTGTAAAATTGCTGCTTTATAGTAATAAACTGTAAAATTGCTTGTTTTGCAGTTCATTAATGTGCATTTTACATTTTTAAACTGGAACCTTTGCTGCCAGTATTATACTGTAAAAGGAACGGTTTATTTCTTGCAGTGTGGATAATCAGAACTTAAAGGTGAATTTCATTTTTTTTTTTTTTTTCGTAAATATTTTCTACTTCACCGGCGATAAACGTTAACTTTATCGCTCGCCATGAAATCGCTAAATATTAATAACTATTTCATTCAACAGTATTTTCTGTGTCCTTCCAAATCGATGCCCTGAAAAATATTAAGTTCCTTGAGGAAAGTTCGGAAGCTGCAGAAGGAACGAGAGCGACCATGCGACGTCTTAAGAACAGGGGGGGGGAGGGAGGGAGGGGGCTTGTTCTTACCACGACCGCTTTTAAAATTTCAAGAGAGTTTTGGAGAAGTATCTGGGCTTCAACATCAGAATTTCGCCCATGAATAATGTAATGTTGACTGTATTGAGAGAAGAACTTTTCTTGGGACTGCTTGCTTTGCATTCCAAACAGTCGGTCTCTCCCACCCCCCCAAAATATTCTATTTACGTGCGTATTTATTTACCGATCCTTTATACATATGGCCTCGCAACAAGTAGCATATGCAGATGCGGCTCATACCATCTAAGGATCGCCCGAATCCATCTCTACGCAAATGAAGACATAGAATAATTTTTCCTCCTCCATATTGGGCCGTATTTATGTACGTCGATTGGATTTTTATTCGAATAGTTTTTCGGGGAAAAAGTTAGGAGATTGGATTTATGGCGGCCGCTCTTCAATTTTTTGCATTATTATTGATATCTGGAGCCATCCACCAGATATGTCGGTTCAAGATGCATTTGACTGCATCGAATCTCCCGTTTCGCCAGTTTTGCATTTACTTACCATCAGATCAGGATTGCCTGATTTTATTTTCGATCGGGAGTGGAATAGATATCTCCAGAAATCTATCTTTCTCATTTCATGCATATTGCTCCGCCTCGCCATTACGTGTTTTATTGGTCCCGCGTTCGATTTCGGTTCACGTCAAATGCGTGTTCCATACCCCCTCCCCTGGGATCGAACTTTCAAAAGGCGGTTCCGACCTACAAGTGAAAGAAATAGTAATGATGATAAAGCAGGAAATTTTCTTGATAGAAAGTTATGGATTTCTATACATTTCGTTTTGAGTTTTTTGTAATTTCATAAAAAATTTTACTTTTTTTCCCCAAGATTTGCTTTACTACAAGGTACTTTGACCATCGTATCAGGACATATTACAAGTGTAATTAAATCCATATGATACATATTATATGGAAGCAGTTTTTTAGCGCTTCCCATTTTGAAGAGAAAGATAAATAGTTACCTTAATCATGTCCTATGTAGTGCAAAAAATGAACTGTTGTTTTTACAGTATAATACTGGAAGCCGAGGTTCCAATTTAAAACTGTAAAATGCACAGTAATAAACTTTAAAACCTGCAATTTGACAGTTTCTTACTGTAAACTTAACAATTCTACAGTTCATTGCCGTAAAATCTAGCTGTATTATACTGTAAAAACAACAGTATAATACTGACAGCAGAGGTTAAAGTTTAAAACTGTAAAATGCACGGTAATAACTGTAAAATTAGCAATTTTTACAGTTTACTACTATAAAATTAGCTGTATTATACCTCAGCTAACAGTCACATATACATAACATTCATTTTTTAGCGTTTAAGCTGTAGGCCTGTAGATCCTACAGAAATCCACAAGACTATTTTGTACTCCACTTGTTCAGAAAGTGCACAAGATCATCTTTCGTTTGGCGTACAACCAAAGTAAAAAAGTAGAGATGTCATTTCTGGAAAGTGAAACACCCCTGAAGTGTGGTTCTTCCTACGCCGCGAAGGTAGGTAACAAAAACAGTTTTACAGAAACAGTCGGAGGGAAATGACTCGCTGAAGACAGTGGTTCAGAATGGTTCTGCGGAAATCCCACCAAGTATCTAAAGTATTAGCGTGATAATACTGAATTATGTATTTGTTTGATAATCAGCTATAAATTGTAACAAAAAGTAAAACCATTCATTTTTTCCCCTTTGAGTGCTTTTTTCTTTTTTTTTTTTTAATACTAAAAAGTTAAATGGACTTGTTTCCATCAACGTTAGTTTCCGCACTTTTTTATCTCATAAATGCTCCAATTTCACTCAAAGAAAGCTGAAAAGTATTTTTAAAATCCTCGCTTTTCCTAGAATTTCTCGTGTTAAATGTATTTCTAACTGAATTTTCGAAACTAAAAATTCACTCAAGTGTTCATTCACTAATCTGTCTACTACAGAAAAATGATAAATAATTTCGATACTCCCAAACTTGGCGACTTCGCCAAGTTCACGAAGCGGAATAATTTCTTCGAAAATCTCCCTCGTCGGCAAATTGTCCAGCCAGTACACGATTTGGGGCAATTATATTTCGTTTAGCCGCGTGTAAAAATGCCATCTTTTACCTGCGTGATCAACCCTGCTCAGCAAATGACGCCGGAATTGGCGACGCACGTCACGTCTGTTGAGAAGCGAGCGTCGAATCCCCGTCAAGATGAGCTAACTGGGTTAGTAACTCGGCCCTGAATTGTTAATGACATGAATTTCTCTATTTGTCTTTGGCCTCGGAAATTTAGTTGTTAGTAGTGTCAGAAGATTCGCACGAAAGTTTACTTTCTCCGCGAAATGGTCTTTTCGAGTAAGATTTAAGGTTTGTAAGCTTCTTTCACGCACTCAATTTAGGATTAGAAAGGAAGAACTAGAAGTTCCGTGAAGAACCACACGAGCTTACTTTCTTGTGTACCAACACCGACCTTCTAGCATCTAAACAATATTCTCTTAATTATTATAGGTTAGACCGACCAGTAAATGAACTCTTAAGCGAAATTTCGTTTTCAAAAATTCAAAACATGGTAAAAAATTGTGGTACTTGTCACATGACAGCAAAAACACTTCAAGGGATATACATATATACTTATTTTTAAAAATATTACGCGAATTTTCACGGTTTTGGATTAGGTTTTTTGGGAGGTTGAAAGGAGAAAAAGTACCTCTACCCAGTGAATGAACACCCCAAGCAAAAGAAAAACACAACCTTTTCTAGCCATTTTCTTTTTGGAAATGTGTAGAAGGAAGTTACTACTGCCTATTTATCAAAGAAAAATGTTTAAAAAAATTATTTTTTCATAAAAATTACGAGGTATTCATTCACTGGTCAGTCTACGCTATATAACTGTAAATATATGTCCTCACCGAAATTTTTCGATCGAAAAAAGTTTATTCTTATCGAACTTATTACTCAAATTTATTAGGGGGACAATTTTTTTGAACTGATCAAAATTGAATGTAAAAATTTCTCATATGTTACATTTGAAAGACATTATACCCTATTTAAAGAGAAAAGAAACTTAATTTCATAGATTTCAGAGAAATATCATTTCAGAATTGCTGTTAACTTATGTATAAATATATATAGCATTCTGGCATACCAGTTTACTTTTATAATATGAGCAAAAGAAATCGTTTTTTTCTTTCGAACTTAAAAGCAAAAAAAAAGTAGTTTTAATTTTTTTAAGCACATGTAATTTTTTATTTAAAAATTATCATTGTAAAACATTCATTGATTGGAAAATTCATGACATTCCAAAATCATTTTTTTACAATATGTAACGATCGTACAAAAAAAAAAAAAAAAACTTTTTTTAACTGTCTCAGATATGTTAAAAAGTACTTTCTATTGCTAAACATCAGATCAATAATACTCACATTTTTAGTCGTTACCTATCTTTCAAAATTTGGAGCACTTTCATAAGCATTTTAAAATAGAAAAAAAAAGTACGTTTCACGTTTTAATAAATTAAAATCAAATTACTTGTTCGAATACTAGCAATGTGACTGAAATCAAACAAATTCGTGCAAAGTTCAAGTTTTTTTTAAAGAATTTCACTAACTCGCTGTCTGCTATCGATGGAAGAAAAAGACTTTAGAAATTGAATTAGTAACACTTAAGCAGTATAATTTATGGATAGATAGCTTTTGAGAGTTATGTTCTAATTGAATAGAAAGGGAAAAACACCCAGTCTCTTTTTAGGCCTCAAATAGTGTTAGGGCTATTTGTAAATTTATCGTCTGCTGTGCTTTTCATTTATTTTTGATTAAATTATTATCGTCTGCAATGCTTTATATATCTATATATATATATATATATATATATATATATATATATATATATATATATATATTATATATATATATATATATATATATATATATATATATATATATATATATATATATATATATATATATATATATATATATATAATATTTTGCCATTATTAAATTTAAGTATCGTCTGCGCTACTTATTGTTTTTAGGAGCAGCAACGCTAAAAATATATATTGAATGTTTTGATGGAAGTGATAGAATGTGTTATTTTTCTCGCTTATTGTTGACGGAGAATATATTTTTTGCTAACATAGGTAATTGTATTTAAACGTCTTTCTTCCTTTATTATTACTATTATTATTTTATTTATTTATTTTTTTTTGTATGAAGTTCACGTTAGAAGTTTTTTCCAATCACTTTTCAAGACATTATGGGGAAAAGGATTTCATATCTGGAGCTACCCCATCCTTACAAAAAAAAGGGGGGATTACAAATTTGTTTTATTTTAATGAATTCGAAACTAGAGCATTAAATCGGAACTAAACAAAACAAGAAAAATATAATAAACCAGCACAAACAGAAAAGAAAATGCTTAAAATGTCACCAGTGCTGCACTGGAAAAACAAGCTCGAGAGAATTTTTTTTTTTTTTTTAATGTTTCTATAGAGAATGAGTCAATTTTGCAGATTTAAAAATAAAAAAGCAAAATTATGAAATAAAATAAGATTGTTTTACAACTTAAATCTTTATTTTTCTCATTTCAAAGCTGAAAGAAAGATGAAAAACTATAAAACTATTCACGCTTTGCACCTGAAAAAAAAATAAATTCAAGCGATCTCTACATCAGGTGACATTGCAAGAAAAATTATGCCAAGTAACACTTCATCCCGGCTCCCAATTGCCCATCTTAAATCTGAGCACGCATTTCGACAATTATCTTTCGTTTAGCGGTATGCTAAGTCTCGTTCCAAAATTCTATAGAATCAACTCCCTCTTATAGTAGAAATATAAGACCAGATGACACGCTCCCATCAACCAGTCGAGGCACGTTCTTTTAAACGAATTGGGAAAGCATAACTTGAGACCCTTTTCTGGAATAGCTCATTCTGTGAAGTAGGTTAAATGAACATGTTTGAAAATTTAATGGCCAATTATTTGAAGAAAATTCCGCAGTGCTGGCGTATCTGTTGCATTAAAATGCGGTGTAATTGTTCAATGTTGTTTTAGAGGTCACATTGCAGTTTTCAGTTCCAACTTAATGGACTCATTCTCGTCTGATTCTTATTTATTTATTTTTTAATACTTTTATTTATGTATTTGTTTTTCTAACTTTGAAACTTCGTATTTGTATTTATTTTGGGAAAATTTCTTCAAACTTCTAGAAGCCGTACGGCTTTTATTTAGTATCATTTTTCTTTTTTTCAAATATTTTGCCGTAGAAAGTGTTTAAAGACTTCCAAAAATGTACACAGACAATGTGTACAGGCAATATTTACATCATGTTTTTTGCCTCAATAACCGACGTATAAGATAACGTTCGTCACTGAGAAAATTATGTATTTTAAATTTTGTTTCGGGAAATCTTCAAAATTGTCACCACATGGAAGTATATTCTTCGCAAAGTTGATGATACCTTGTCTGGGCCGTGGTGGCCCGATCGGTAAGGCATCGGACTCGTGTCCGGAGGGACCCGGGTTCGATCCAGCCGATCAAAGATCCACCGTCTTGATTTAATGGTGCTGGAGAGCGTTAAAAATGTCGTGGTCACAAAGTCCTCCAAGTGAAACGATACCTCTGGGCATGGGCGCCCATAAGGGGGGGCAAGGGGGGGCTCGAGCCCCCCTTGGAAATTAGTACCTTTTTGCTTAAAGTACTATTTAATCGGAATTTTTTTTCTTTTCGCATTATTGAATAAATTATAAAAAATGCCAAATTTTAATAACTCCAATCTGCACTGAAATCGCTTTCAGAAGTTTAACATTGTGTCTCTTCCTACATTCTTCCATAGGACAAAGGCAGATTCATGGGCTGACAGACGCCGCATTTACATAGGAAACTATCCCATGTCTGCGGACTAGCGGTTAGGAGAAAGAGTGGGCGGATTCGAGGATGGCAAGAAAACTCGACATTGTTTGGCATTTGGAATTTGTAAAAAAAGAAAACTTCTTTTTCTGTCTTACATTACAAAACATTCGGGGGGAGGGGGGGGCAAAGCCTATTCTAGAGTCTTTGAAAATCATTAAATACCTTTTGAAACTCCTTAAAATGTGCTTCAATTATATTTCTTATCAAATAAATAAACTTTGAATTAATTGAATGGCCAGAATATTACTCTCACGTCCATCATTTTTTTAATTTCTACACTATTCCTTTTAAAGGAGTTTATGCGTTTTATAGCATTGGTCATTTTATACTCTTAAGTGCTGTTTCTGTTCGTGAGTTGGGAACTGATCAAAAGCTACTAAGTAACTTTTCTGAAAATCAATGTATAAGCAAGTGATGATGTGTTTATCTTTTCTCCTCCCTCGTTCTTCCTCTCTGTCGATTAATGTCAATCGTTTGTTGAACTACGAAAAATATACATGTTTTGATTGATCTTAATTTGCAAAAGAATGCAGAACATTTATAAATTTTTTGTTTGCCTTTTTCCCAACATATTTTTGAAGTCTCAATTGCGCCATACAAGGCCTCAAAATGAAGAATTTTAAAACTTTTTTTCAAAAATTTTCCGGAGAAGAAGCCCCCGAACCCCCCAAAATTACGAAGATTCCACACAACTTAAAACAGTTCATTGCATCTCTCTTTTGATACCCTACCTCAAAAAAAAAAAAAAAAAAAAAAAAAAATCAGCCCAAACAATTAACAACAAAAATAGAATAAAAAAAAACATAGAAACAGCAGTAAGAAGTCACATTTTCATATTCTTAATAAATCAAAGAAACACACACACACACATATATATATTATATATTTTTCACTGTAAATTATGAGGAAAACATCTGAGCCCCCCCTTAAAATTTCGTATATGGGCGCCCATGCCTCTGGGGGTGCTGGGCCTAGGGTTTGCTCAACCCTAGTTCTGGTTCAAAATTAAGAACAGAGCGACCTTCAGGGCCCTATCCCGGTTAAACCACGAAGCTGTGGTAGGTACGGGGGACCCTGGAGTGTGAAATGAAATGATACCTTGTCTAGTGGTCAGAGACATGTGACAGCGATGAAGCGGGTCCGCGTTGGAATCCCGGCTGGGGTATGGATGTACTTCTCTCTCCCGTCAATGTCCTACACTGTAAAAAATGAATGTTGTTTTTACATTATAATACAGCTAATTTTATGGTAATAAACTTAAAAATTGCTCATTTTATAGTAATAAACTGTAAAATTGCTACTTTTACAGTACAAACTGTACAATTTCTAATTTTACAGTAATAAACTGCAAAATTGCCAATTTTACAGTTTATTACCTTGCATTTTATAGTTTTAAACTGGAACCTCTGATACCAGCATTATACTGTTGTTTTAAGCGTAAGTTTTACGGCAATAAACTGTAAAATTGCTTACTTTACAGTAAAAAACTGTAAAATTGCTAGTTTTACAGTTTATTACTGTGCATTTTACAGTTTTAAATCTGAACCTCGGCTGCCAGTATTATACTGTAAAAACAACAGTTCATTTTTTGCACTGTATCTTTGTGTGAATGTGCTGTTGAGCTGTGAATGGTTACCCACTATGCTCAGTAGCACACTTCGTTTTTTAAAGATTGTAAAATGGTTATTAACGTTGTAACAACGGATTAAAAACGTTTATAAACCGTTTAAACGTTTTTTGTGTTACCTGGGTGCCTACCCTATAAACGGGTCCTTATGGCATGGTGTGTACTGCGGAAGTCAGACTTCGCACCAAATTACGGTACAGTTGGAAAGGTAAAACAGAGCACTCCGAATTGCCAGCCTAGTTGTCACACAGCAAAAAATCGACTTGATTTTACAGTAAAATACTGGCAGCCGAAGTTCCAATTTAAAAATGTAAAGTGCACAGTAATAAACCGTAAAACTAACAATTTTACAGTTCCTTACTGTAAGGTTAGCAATTTTACAGTTTATTACTGTACAATTTAGCGTCATTACTCTGTACAGGGTGACAAGAAATAACTTGGACGAAGTTTTGAGCCAAATATCTGTAAATACGACATAAATTTATAATGATATTGTGATAGGGAATCGATCCTATACTAGACAGCAACTTAAGTTGACACTGAACGTCACTACGGGCGAAGCCAATAAGAGCTCACAAGCAGTCAGCGATCTCCTCTAATTCGCCAAGTAGGCTGTGACGTTTTATCTAGCTCGTTTTTCATAGGCTAACGTCACGCTGACGTCACGATGTTTTTGTCAAGAAACGTTGCAGTGTAGTATAGAAAGCTACTAACTAGGTGTAAGTAAGTTAGTTGGGATAATTATTATGGTTCAGAAACGATTTCCCATACGTAAATTACACAAGTAAGAAATGAAAATATGGGAAATTATTTAACGATTGAAAGTGTCTAAGCAGACGGTTTAGTATACAATTAAAATTAAAAAAAAAACTCGGACACGATGGTGGCATGTCAGAAAAAAAGGAGAAAACTCACAGTTAAGAGACCGAAAAGTGATCAAAAAGTAAGTTTAATGAAATCCTATGATTTCAATGAGAAAGGTTGCTAGAGGGGTGAATTTCAATAGAGAAACCACTCGTTTGATGGGAAGAGTTGAGCTTGATCTTCTCCCTTACAAAATGACAGATGCTCAATAGCTAACAGTCAAGAACAAGCGCACAAGACTTCAAAAAAGAAGATAACTGTTAAAGTGGGCCGCAGATGATTGATGGCAAACATTGGTCATCACAGATGAAAAACTGTTCTCGATTGAACGAGCTCAAAATAGCCATAATGATAGAGTTTGATCAGCAGAAGCACCTGGAGCTTCTTGGGCGTCAACGACCTCTTTCTGCAATGGGGTGGGTGGCATATGGGCGAGTGGGAAAAAATCACTTGTTCAAGGGATAAAAATTAATCAGATGACATAATAAAAACTCATTTTGGAAGATGTTGTCTTACTTTGGTCGCAAAAGTTCTTTGAAAACCAAAGATGAAGCTTCCAACATGATTTTACACCTACATACAGAGCTAAAGACACTCAAGATTGATGCAGGGCACATTTTCCGCGCTTCATTGAAGCTTACGAATGGACCCCGTATTCCCCAGATTTTAACCCAATGGATTATTCTGTTTGGTCCATCTTGGAGACAAGGGAGTGTACTAAACCTCATAAAACTTTGGCATCCCTACAAAAATCCTTATGGAAGGAAAGGGATAGAACATCAATAACTGAGTTCCGGCCTTTTACCGAAAATTTTGTGACACGTCTAACGCTCTGTACTAAGGCTAAAGGTAGCCACTTTGAAAACGTTTCAATATATTTGACGAAATATTGTATTTATACTTATTTCGAAGTTTGATCGCAATATTTTCATTAGCATGAAAGTTATAATGTACGATATGAGTCCAGATTTTATCTTGTCACCCTATAAAAGCAACAGTATAATACTGGCAGCAGAGGTTCCAGTTCAAAACTGTAAAATGCACGGTAATAAACTGTCAAATTAGCAATTTTACAGTTTATTACTGTAAGATTAGCAATTTTACAGTTTAGTACTGTAGGACCGTGGTAGCCCGATCGGTAAGGCATCGGACTCGTGACCGGATTGTACCGGTTTCGATCCCAGCCGATCAAAGATCCACCTAGTTTATTAATGGTGGCTGGGGGACGTTAAAAATGTCGTGGTCACAAAGTCTTCCAAGTGAAACGATACCTCTGGGGGGTGCTGGGCCAAGGGTTTGCTCGGCCCTTGTCTGGTTCAAAAAGAACAGAGCGCTCTTCAGGGTCCTATCCCGGTTAAACCACGAGTTGTGGTAGGTACGGGGAGACCCTGGAGTGCTTGAAGGTGAAGTTTAGTACTGTAAAATTATGAATTTTTACAGTTTATTACAATATAATTAGCTGTATTATACTGTAAAAACAGCATTCATTTTTGCACTGCACAAGACAACACCAACAACAAGTATTTAATATGATTGAAGTCTGTAGACTGTTTTGCAAAAACAGTCTTACGTCTGTTACCGTGGAATCACTCTAGGCTCAATGTTTTCTCCCTATCAACCCTTTTAATTTCATCTTCTACGCACTTGAAGTGTTTAATAAGATGAACACTTTATCAAAATAATGCTTTCCCTCCTTTTTATCACTACAACTGTTTTCTAATAGTTAAAAGCATTCCATATCACATTTGATGTCGCCCTTTGCAAACTCGTATCCGACAGGAAACGAGCCTTCCATCAATAAGCAATCATACGGAGAAAAACGAAATGCATTTTACAGAAGTAGAGACCAGGCTAAGGGTTGCATCAACAGAAAGGTTCGATCATTCCGCGAATAAAGAGGGAATCGTTCCAACGAAGATAAAAAGAAAATGGTGCAAGAGACACCCCCCTGCTGATTAAGTCGATTTGAGACAGAAGAATTGCTTCCGTAATGAGCCCGGCAAAGTGAATGGAGCGAAAGACAAAGAGCACCAGATCGCAGTATAAAGATCGGCCCGGTGAATAATACATAGATCAAGTGAAAAATGAATTAAGATGCAAGATCTCTCTCTCTAACCCGAGGCAAATGGAGAAAATATAAATCAGGTGATTAAATTGGAAGAAATGGAGGAGTTTGTTGTGCTTTGAAAGTCGGGAAAAGGGGTTCGGACTCGGAAAAATAAAACGCTGCGTTCCATCCAGCTCCAGCAGATCCGTTCGCTTCTCCGTAAAAATTAACTCTCTGAAAACGAAATCCTTTTTGTCGAGTGTCGCGTTTCTTTGCGCTTGAGGCTCTTTCCCGAAACTTTGGAGCATCAAATTACCGATTAAAACAAGCTCGTCAAAATTCTCTTTTATTGATGTAAAAGTCGAACGAACAAGAAACTTTGCGTTTTCGAAAGCCTCGTGCCCAATCACCGATGCTCTTTGAGCGAGACGAGACAGTTAGCTCTCTCTCTTCACTTCACTTCCAGCCCTCTTTTATCATGCCAATTTTTATTCTTTTCTTTTTCCCTCCCCGCCAGCCAGAAGCAGCAGCGCAGGGACAGATAAATATCCTTCCCCTGTTATCGGCGCTGTTATTTCCCCCTTTGCTTCCTCTAATAACCCCTCCACCCGTCAAGCTACTGAGACATTACGAAGCGATGGTTCCGATTTAAGTGGTCCGACGCATAGTGCTGGGGATTCCTTTGAAGCGACGCCGACTTGATACACCTTCTGGGACGAACGTCTGATGGAACAGTTTCTCCCCTTGTCAACTGTTCCAATGTTCCCTCCTTTCCTTTAATGCCATCAGGCTTCTCTGCTTTTGGGAAAACACACTTTGCCGACAATTACTCGACGAACGACTAATGCTGGACTATTTTTGCTCGCCTGTTTTCCTTAAACTTCAGCTCCGTCTTTTTTCGTTGTTGTTGCTTTTATTCATTTATTTGCTTTCAGACGGAATTCCGAATCTCTCTGCTTCTCTCAATCTCGCAGCGTCGATCGGCAAAAGAAAGTTCCTCCCTTTAAATGTGCCTTCATTAAGGTCAATTAGTCCGCCTTGGCATTTGGGAATGTTTGTGCTCTCGACGGCCGCGCAACAAAGGGTAATGAAACTTGTTGAATTCTCCAAATTCCTTAATGCCAGTAAACTTGAAATGAAAACTAAGAAAAAAAAGAGCGAGCAACTACGAGAGACAAATTGCATTTAGGGAGCTCTTCTGTTCCTTAAGTGCAGATAATAGGTCGCGTAAAATGTCAAACGCTTCCCAAATGAATTGCACTCTTTCAACCGGCTCGGGTGGAATATCCGAAATTAAGTTTTAAGAAACAGACACCGTTTATCTTTGAAAAAAATATGATACAGTACCCTTTTATTTAGTTATTTCAGTTGAAAACGGTTTTCATTAGCTAATGATACTTTGGAACAATAAAAAAAGTCGTTTGATCAATCAAAAGTACCAATTAAAAAGTACTAATGATACTTTTTGATTGTGCAAAAGTATCATTAACCACCTCGAGTACTATAGGCTTAGTTGGAATGCCTATTACAATACTAAAACAAAAATTCTCGAGCAAATTCAATCTAAATTTACATATTACTCATATTACAGATCTAATAATGAGTTTTTGACTTGTTTATATTCTTCTTTGTGTACTATTACTATTTACAACGTTCCCAGACTTAAAGCGTGCCGTGAACTGATGTATCTTTTTTTTCTATCAAGTTCGAAATAATTTAATTGACCGCCCTGATATTGTTAATGTTATCCAATTTGCTGTCCCAAATAGGACTCTTAGGAGCCACTCATGTTTTCAAAATATTTTTACAATTTTACCACATTGATAATTTTTGTCTTTTTGAAATTTTACTAGCTTTTTAACAGGCATTGTCACTGTTAAGATATTTTTAACATGTCATCTATAATTTTAAGTCTAGATGTTTTAATATTTTAAATGTACAATTCCTTTTAATTGTTGGTTTCATGCTATTTGCCATTGCAATTGGTTTTCTCTGTAGAGTGCAATATCTTTTAAATGAATAAAATAAATAAATGAATAAATCTCAGATCCGATTAAGATATTGGAGGAACCTAAGCCTAAGCCAAACACTTTTTTGGGGCATCCTATAGTCAAGCCCTATAAACAAACATTCGTTGGAGCCAAGAGGGCCAATTTCAAGAGTACTATAATGCTCGAGTACTCACTTAAAATATTTGTTGAGGGGCAGTTAATTAGAGGTGAAAGCAATTTGGCTATTTGAGGTCCCGTAAAAAGTTATTGAACTAGGTCACGGCCTAGTTGGCCTATTTAGCAATCAAGCTCTGAAAACATCCCGTTATATTTTCCTGAAAAGACTGAAAGTACACTGTAAGAAACGAATGTTGTTTTGACAGTATAATACAGCTAATTTTGCTGTAAATTTTACAGTAATAAACTGAAACTGCTAATTTCGCTGTAGTAAACAATAATAAAATGTAAAATTGCTAGTTTCACAGTTTATTTATACACTGTGCATTTTACAGTTTTAAACTGGAAACTCTGCTTCCAGTATTACACTGTTGTTTTTCCATAATTAAACTAAATTTATGGTAATAAACTGTAAAATTGAAAACTTTACAGTAATAAACACTGAAATAGCTAGTTTTACAGTTTATTACTGAGCTTTTACAGTTTTAAACTAAAACCTCTGCCTTCAGTTTTATACTGTAAAAACATCAATTTATTTTTTTGCAGCGCATATATAGTTACTTCGTAAAAAACTACTGTTAAAAATTCTACCTCAAAATTTATAACCAAAACTAATTGTTCTAAATTTTGAGGTGAAATAAAATTAACCTCAGTGAGCCAAAAATCATGCTTCCTAACTTCGAGATGGAGAAAGATTATGCTAAGTTAACCGACATTAATGCATCTAGATTTTGAGATGATCTAAAATAAGCTTAGAGAGACGAAATTGCTTCCAAACTTTGACATGACGAAAAATTAAGCTCAGCTGAACCAAAACTAAATATTTCTTAAATGATAAAAAATTAAGCACAGTGAACCAAAATAAGGCTTTCAGAGATGAAGAAAAATTGACCTCAGATAACCAAAATACAGTGAACTCTCACTTATACGCCGCCTCATTTATGCGATTTTTCACTTATACGACGATTTTCAATGGTCCCAGCCCATTCCATAGCAAAATAATGATAGTATCATTCGTTTATGCGTCGCTCTCAAGATAAATATTTCACTTATGCGCCGAATTTTCCCTAAAATGCAAAATATTTAATTTATTTTCTTTAAAAAATAAGCATTTTTTTTTTTTCTTCACTTTTCTCTCTAATTTTTCGCCTTTATTGCTCACGGAATGCATTTTTTCCGCACGTACTAAAATTAGGAGAGGGACAATTATCTATTATGCATCACTTTAAAGGGAACATTTTGTGATTAGGTATGCTACATTTTTTTTCTCTTTATCATTGTAGTTACGTTACTGCAATTGACAAACCGCAGTAATATGTCCCTTTTCTGTAGAAACCTTCTTATTCATTCTCTCATTAGAACCTATGTTGCGTTTTAGTCCTTTAAAAAGTCTTGTTCACTTATACGTCTCTCTCACTTATACTCCTTTTTCTGTCGGTCCCTTGGGCCGGCGCATAAGTGAGAGTTCACTGTAATTACATGACCAATTTTTAAACGGTGAGTTACCACGAAGTAAAATGAAACTTAACTTTTATTTTGCTACGCTTTTTGCTATCGGGAGATTTCCTCCACCCCATCCCCAGGTCTCGACTAACATCCACATTGCGTCAAAATAGACATCCACGGATAGCCGATAAGAATATTTACCCTTTATTATTCAACCTAAAGTTATACCAACCATAGTGAGTCAAAACTAATGTTTCAAATCTCTGAGACGAAGGGAAAAAAACCTCAGAAACCAAAATTAATGCTAGTCGAAACTAATGCTTCCTAACTCTGCGAGATGAAAAACCAAAATTAGTGTTTATACTGTAAAAAACGAATGTTGTTTTTACAGTATAATGCAGCTAATTTTATAGTACTAAACTGTAAAAATTGCAAATTTTACAGTAATAAACTATAAAATTTCTACTTTTACAGTACTAAACTGCAAATCTGTTAATTTTACAGCTTATTAACGTGCATTTTAGTTTTAAACTGGAACCTCTGCCCTCAGTATGACACTGTTGTTTTCACAGTATAACACAACTAAATTCTACGGCAATAAACTGTAAAATTCCTAACTTCATTAAGCAATTTTAGTAAGCAATTTCACAGCAACTTCAGTAGGCAATTTCACATCAACTTCAATAAGCAATTTCACAGCAACTTCTGTAAGCAATTTCACAGTCTCTACGTAGACTGTAAAAATGCTAGTTTTACAATTTATTACTGTAAAATTTAACGGTTATAAATTTGAACCTCGGCTGTCAGCATTATACTGTTAAAATAAGTCCATTCTTTGCAATGTATAAACTTCGAGAACAAGCAAGATTAACCTTAGTGAACCAAAATTATTACATGAGCATCCACTTATCCCCGCTGAGTTTCCACCAAGCAAAATACAGGGTGTCCACTCCAATCGTGGACCAATAGCTAATTTCTAAACCGTTAGAGATAAGCATATAGTTTATTTAGGAAAGAATCTCCAAATTACGAAAGGAATTTTGGGTCTATTCAATGATTTTCAAAAAATCAAATTTTGAAAGAGTTACGAAATTTAAATTTTTATACAGCCCCCCAGTCCTATCAATCATATTTAGTAAAACATTCTTGACACTTTAACGTTTAAAACAAAAAAAAAAATCACTCTTCTACCACAAAAATTGACCGAGTTATGACGTTTTGTAAAATCAAGATTTTGCATTATTTCATGACGTCATCGAGAGATCGCTTGAGGGACCGTATGCGAAATCCTTCAAAATCTTGATTTTTCAAAACGTCATAACTCGGTCAATTTTTGTCGTAGAACACTGATTTTTTTTAAGTTTTAAACGTTACAGTGTCAAGAATGTTTTACTAAATATGATTGATAAGACTGGGGGGCTGTATAAAATTTAAATTTCGTAACTCTTTCAAAATTTGATTTTTTGAAAAACATTGAATAGACCCAAAATTCTTTTCGTAATTTGGAGATTTTTTCCTAAATAAACTATATGCTTATCTCTAACGGTTTAGAAATTAGCTATTGGTCCACGATTGGAGTGGACACCCTGTATAAACTTATTACAGTTTGGAACCCCCCCCCCCCTCATCACATCCCGACTAACGTCAACATTGCGTCAAAATGGACTTCCACGGTTAGCCGATGAGAATATCCACCCTTTATTATCCAAAGCCCCACGTGTGCCTTTCCGTCACGGTTACGGACTCTTTACAGGGCGGCCTCCCCCTCTCCCTTTTTAAGAAGGGAAAACATCAGTTTAATTCTTTCTACATGGTTAGACCTCAATGAGGAGGCCCAGTCATTCGGTTATGGGGTGTTCCAGCGGGCTCTCCTCCCTGTTCTTTTTCCAGGAGGGTCCAGAGAGGGGATTGTCAACGATCAATTAGCAGCAAACAGGCCGTAATGTATTCATGAGCAGAGAAAGAAAGCACCCGGGATGGATTTACGGTTTCGTGGCCGTGGTGCTTCCTTTTCGGATTTCGGGGTACACTAGAATATTCATGAGCGACATCGAGATTCCACATTTGGCGAGAGATCCTTTGAGTTTAGCGGCAATTGTGGATTTAAGAGCCAATGTCACTGCCATGTTGACAAAACAGCAAAACATATTCTATTCTTTTGCATATCTCAAGTGATTGAAGTTCATTAAAAATGCAATAATCAGCAAAAGGATTTTATTTTAGGTCTCAGTAGACCACACTGTAAAAAATGAATGTTGTTTTTACAGTATAATACAGCTAATTTTATAGTAATAAACTGTCAAATTGCGAATTTGACAGTACTAAAATGTAAAATCGCTTATTTTACAGGTATAAATTGTAAAAATGCTAATTTCACAATTTATTACGGTGCATTTTCCAGTTTTAAACTGGAACCTCTGCTGCCTGTATTATACTGTTGTTTTTACAGTATAATACAGCTAAATTTTACGTAAATAAAGTAAAATTGCTAATTTTACAGTACGAAACTGTAAAATTGCTAGTTTTGCAGTTTATTACTGTGCATTTTAGTTTTAAATTGGAACCTCCGGCTGCCACTATTACACTGGAAAAACAGCAGTTCATTTTTTGCAGTGCTTGATCAAGTGGCTGTTCATGATAAACGGCACATAATATATGTTTTTTTTAATCGTACTTTTTATACGTTAATGTTAAGGATTATGATTTGAGGTACGGAGGAATTTTCATGAAGAAAAGCGAGCGCCCGCATTTGATGGCACATCCTTTGGATTTTACAACAATTGTGGATCAATTAATTAACTGATTGCAGATTGACAAAATAGTGAAAGAAATATTGCATCCCATTAAATGATTGAAATTCAAATATAAGACAATAATGTGTGAAAGAATTACATATTGGGTGACAATAGACTATGATTAGCTGGAATATATATTGTGTACAAAAATAAACGTAAATAAATATAATTCATAAATTTAAGGTGTAAGGTGTTAAGGATTCAAAAATGTTACCACTAAAGTATTTAGAAGATCAATTATAAGTGCACCCATGGTCCTTAATGTTTGGTTGTGACAGTAGATCACGCTAATTGAATTTATTTTTTAAAAAAAGTTTGATAATATTAACTGCAACTTTTTCTTTTGTTTTTTAGCCATTTATATATATTTTATATTTATTTATTTTTATTTTTTATTTATTTATTTTGTTTTTCAAATTATTTGCTTTTTTTGCATTTATTCCTTTACTTACTTTTATTTTTTTAATATTTTTTTCAATTATTTTATTAATTTATGCTCTTTTTTTTCTTTCCTATTTTTTATTATTATTTATTTTATTTTATTATTATTTTTTTAATGTATTTTCCTTTTTTCATTACCTACATGTAAATATTTCACTTGTATTTATATATTTATTAGCCTTTTTTTTTCTTTTTTTTTCTTTTCTGTATATACCAAAATTTAATGTTCACCCATGTGGGTTAGTTTGTAAATTTTTACATACGTCATCCCGAAATCAGTTAAATTTAACATTGTTGAATATGTACAAAAGGATGGCGTATTTAGGGGGAAAAGGTAGATCACGCTAAGCTGGATATTCATGGAATATTTCGTGGGGGGGGGGGGGGGGAGGGCAACGATTGATACCTTTATGTCATTTAAAATGGATTCTGCCCCTTTAAAGACACCATTCATTATTTTGTCTCTTTTCATGGACTTTTAAATGACATTCAAAATTTTGAAAGATTAAAAGTTCCACTAAAATGTAAAATGAGCCACCAAATAGTAAAAATGAGCCATTAAAAATGACTAAAAGAAAAAATTATTAACTTAAAAAAAAAATCTGCACTGTAAAAAATGAATGTTGTTTTTACAGTATAATACAGCTAACTTTTTAGTAATAAACTAAAAACGGCTAATTTTACAGTGATAAACTGTAACATTGCTAATTTTACAGTACTAAACTGTAAAATAGCAATTTTAGTTTATTACCGTGCATTTTACAGTTTTAAACTGGAACCTCTGCTGCCAGTATTATACTGTTGTTTTAACTGTATAATAAAGCAAAATTTTATGGCAAAAACTGTACAATTGCTAACTTTACAGTAAAAAACTAAAATTGCTAGTATTACAGTTTATTACTGTGTATTTTACAGTTTTAAATTGGGACCTTGGCTGCCAATATTATGCTGTCAAAACAACAGTTCATATTTTACAGTGTACTAACATAAAAAGTTCTACCAAAACGTGAATCAATCCCTCAACTAAATAATACATTCAGTTTCGTTAAAATGCGGATTGAGTACATTCGAGCAAACGATATTTTCCAGTTTACTTCGAAGTGAAAAGTAAATCAGTCACGAAGCTTCAATGCACCCCTAATCTATTAGGGGAAGACCGCCTATATTGGACCACTGCTTAAATTGGACCTCGGGCTTAAAATCTAGTACAGAGATATGTGCTACATTTTAACAGTAGAAACATAAAGTTTTAGGAATAAAATCAATGTGTATGAAGTTTCACCGGTCTTCGAACTGTTTAGCGTGAGTTACGGCTTGATTTGTGTTGAAAACGTGAGAGATCTTATTTTGCGGACTTGTTTCTAGAAAGATAACATAAAAACTTGTGAATTGCAGTGAAATGCTGTTACAGTATTATAATCTGTGTTTAATAAGGATTACATTTATGTATTTACATGCGCTATTGTGATAGTTTTTGACAGAGCTATGAGCTGAAGAATAAAAAATGGCATGTTTTCCTTTATTGGACCGAAAAAATTTTCCTATATTGGACCGGTGGTCCGATTTAAGAATATGATTTTAAACAAGACTTTTTATTAATCGTAACATAAAATAAGTGACTCGTTTTATTTAATAGCTTAGTTAAAATTATTTTAAGCATACTTTAATAACTATTCACGATATTCATTTAAACTTTTTTATCAAGCAGAAGCTGCAACTTCCCAAAATGTGTGGGTTTTTTTCTCTTCATCCATTAAGCTGCAGTTTCAGGTTGTTAAACATAGTTATTAACTTAAATAACATTTAATCTGGTTTACCGAGAGAAAAATATGAAATTCTTCGATATTTTGGAAACAATTTATGTGCTACTAAAATGTTCAATGTAGATGAAGCCGGTCTTTTCACTGTCCAAAAGTCCCAAAATATATTTACGTATAACCCAACTCAACGTATAACCCAAAATATATTTACGTATTGACAACTCTATGATTTTGTAAAGCCGGCTCACATATCACCTTTGTTTGAAAAAAATAGAAGGAACAAAAAGGAAGGCTGTCTCAGCAATCATTCTAACGCCGTATAAAAGAGGCATAGAGCAGAAAAAGTCACACAAGAAGAAGCAAGAAACTACACAAAACAATTGTTATTGCAATATTTGTCATGGCCGTGGTGGCCCGATCGGTAAGGCATCGGACTCGTGTCCGGAGGGACCAGGGTTCGATCCCAGCCGATCAAAGATCCTACCGTCTTGATTAATGGTGGCTGGGAGGCGTTAAAAATGTCGTGGTTACAAAGTCCTCCAAGTGAAACGTTACCTCTGGGGGTACTGGGCCTAGGGTTTGCTTGACCCTAGGTTCTGGTTCAAAATTAAGAACAGAGCGCTCTTCAGGGCCCTATCCCCGGTTAAACCACGAAGCTGTGGTAGGTACGGGGGACCCTGGAGTGTGAAATGAAATGAAATGAAATGCAATATTAGTCATAGAGCTGAAGTACAAAACTAAACATGATTAATTGTATGAAATGCCATCGGCGAGTTTATCAACACGGTGTAAGTGAGGCCGAAGCAAAAGAAATTATATTGCAAATCCTGGAAAAAAGCTGTATAGTTCAAATATAAATTATTCTGTTTTCCTGGTACGGTCCAATTTAGGAAGCGCGTGGTTCAATTTAGGCGCATATATGCCTAAATTGGACTTTTGCAACTTTTTATAAGATAATTTCTTAAAAAATAATTTTCATATTTTTAGAAAATATAAGCTCCTAGGGCGGTTCCTGATTAAATTTAGCTTACGATGCCCTATTTTGTATTTCTGTTTTGCTTCACATTGAGCGACACAGGCCTCCTGTTCTTAGGGGGTCCAATATAGGCGGTCTTCCCGTATCACTTATCATAGCAACCTCCAAAGCATTTTTTGTTGTTTTGTAATTGCAGATGAAGTTTCGTTTTCAGGTCATCCTCATACACAACACTTAACTGTTTTTTTTACAGTATAATACTGTCAACCGAGGTTCCAATTTATAACTGTAAAATGCACAGTAATAAACTGTAAAACTAGAAATTTTAGTTTCCCACTGTAAAGTTAGCAATTTTACAGTTTATTGCCGTGAAATTTAACTGTATTGCACTGTAAAAACAACAGTATAATACTGGCAGCAGAAGTTCCAGTTTAAAACTGTAAAATGTACTGTAATAAACTAAAATTAGCAATTTCATAGTTCACCACTGTAAAATTATCAATTTTACAGTTAATTACAGTAAAATTAGCAATTTTTACAGTTTATTACTATAAAATTAGCTGTATCTATATATATAAAAATGAATGTTGGTGTGTGTGTGTGTGTGTGTGTTCCCTAAGATCTCAGAAACTACCCGGGAGATTTGACTGAAACTTTCACCGTTTGTTCCTTTTGGTACTGGGAAGGTTTAGAGACCAGTTTCAACAAAATCCGATGGGTAGTTATTTTTTTATTTCAATTTTAGACCTGATTCTGTCTTTGTAATTTCAATTTAAAACGCCATTTTCGAAGGCTTTCATCAATCCAATCGAGTATTTAGTGTATCAACTCAACTCTCTGGCAGATAGTTGGAATTGCTTGATACCGTAAATTTGGCGATCTTTTGAATCGCGCCAAGAGCCCCCAATAATGGAAGTTTTCCCAATAACTATCTCAAGTATAAAAAATAAAAAAGGTATTTGATTAACAGATTAATCTTTTTTTAAAAGCAAATGAGATTCAGTTTCATATTTCGGAACTCCTTTAGATTTGTAGAGGCTTAGATGGCATGCATTATTTTCCAGACGAACACTATTATGTTTTTTATACCTATTGCTGTTTTCAATCAAAGTATGTTACTATATTTTCTCGCCAAACATCCAATCAATAGTTCGTTTTCATGTCCATACTATTTGCTATGATATACCGCAATGTTGGAAATTATTTTAACGCCTTACGGAATGGTGTACATTTAGCACCAAATATAATATTCAAATTGATTTCAGATTGCCAAAAAGTAATCAGCTTCATAGAGAATACCTCAACATTTGGCAACAATTTCTCTTTCACAAAAGTGATAATACGTAAGTTTCTTTATTTATGGAAGGGATAGGGGATCAGAATTATCCAAGGTATCCCAAATTAGCTACCAAATTGGCGACTTTTTAAATAGCGCCAAGAACCTTCAATAATTGAAATTTTCCAAGGAGCGTTGCTACGCAACTATTTTTGTTTTCGAAAATTAGAAAAAATTATTTGTGTGTGATAAATACCTGATTAAATATGTTTCTTTCTCAGACAAACATATTATTGCATGACAGTACTCAAATGCTACCATATTTTATAGGGTGTTTGCTTTTTCATGTCCGTAATATTTGTCATTAACCGTAATGTTAAAAATTATTAACGACGTACGGAATGGTGGGTATTGAGCACCAAATAGGTCATTAAAATTGTTTTTAGCCTTGCGAATAATATATTCATGCTTGCTCAAATTGTGCCACACGTGCAAAATTTATGGAACTCATTTCTTCGCATTAGATATGTTGTTACTTAATTTTCAAACGGTTGTGCGTATGGACGAGTATTTCCCGATAGCTTATGCTATCAAATTACTAAAGTACAACTATTCCTCCATGCTTTTTTTCTTATTCAAAATGATGTGTTAATTTTCTGTTTAAAGAAGTTTCTTCAAGTACTGTCAAGTTTAAGTATCATTTGCATCTTTAACATTGCGAAATTTCAACAAGTCCACCATTGTTGTTAAGCTTAGTTTAGCCTTCTAAGTGACTTTATTAACTTTTTAAGAAGTGGACATCTGTGTTTTCCAACTCTACAGAACAATGTTTTATAGTTTTAAAGGAAAATGAAATTTTTCATTGAATAGATTTTCTGAAAATTGAATAACTTTATCAGAAGATAACTTTGCTTGATTTAGAATTTTTAAAATCTTTCATGCCTATTTTCAACAACGCTTTATAGATTTTTACATCCAAAACACCATGTGGAGACAAAATATACATCTAGGCAGAACAACGTCTGCCGGGTTCTGCTAGTTATACTCTAAAAAAATACTCATTTTTTACAGAGTAATTCTCGCATCAGTAAAGAAAACCATGCAGAAAAATCAGCAAAAAATATCACTCAGCGCTTCGTACTACGAAGACCACCACTCTTAAAGCACTCTTTTTTTCCCACTTCTTTCTCACTCCATAACGTCTCATTAGTCCAATATATACATTCATCGAAAACTAGAGAGAAGGAAAAAAAAAGGAACAGACCTCTTTTGCCTAAGGGCTTCAGGCCCATTGTGTTCATCATCTTCAGAAGGTGGTAATGAAAAAAGTAATCATGGAAGGCCCGAAAACGTTCTCAAATTACATGGCAGAGTGCTGGCCTGCCTTAATTTACAGCTACTGGTCTTAGGCGCGATGAATTGGCGAATTTACTTATTCCTTTTTCTGTTCCAAAGGTGCTATTACCGAGCTGAATGTCTTCAATAGAACCCTGAGAACGTTTTGATTCGGTTTTCTTTGATTGTCGTCCGGCGTGGAGAGGTTTTATCTCACGATGAATATTCCTTCTCCCCCCCCCCCTCCACTCCTTTACAGACGAGTTCTTTTTTTTCCCCTTGAAGGTATAGTGGAAACGTGCTATGTCTTTAGAAAAAAAAATTAGCAACGTTCAAGTCTTCATGTGTGGATCATTGCTAAATTAAAGTGTGTGAGTGTGACATGTAGGTTTACTCTAAAATTTTAAATCCAAACAAATCTGGCAGTCCTCGGAACTACAATGGAAAAAATTCAAACAAAAACAGAACAAATAAATTCAGAACTAAACGAGTAGTAGCCCAACTTACAACAAGAAACCAAAGAAGCTTTTTATCACCAGGATATGGTCACTTAATAGTCCTGCTCTGGGATACTCCAATACAATTTGCTAATGTCTTTGTTATTCTGAGAGCTTTTGTCCAGTTCAAAAGGTGGCTCGAATTCATGATAACTATTCTGCAAATTGGGTATACTTTGGAAGAAATTATGCCTTACACAAATGTTCTGTTAAGCAGCTATATCCTGTCTGTAGCCTGAAATTGGCCACTGCCAAAAATTAAATTCACGTTGCTGTAGAAAAGATGCTCTGTTTACCGTGATGCAAGTAGTTAAAGAAACGAAAATTCATTTTAGGGTCATTCCATGTCAAGTGATCCAACGTTTTTTACCTTACATTTTCGTATTTCTCTGAAATTTGGCTCATCAATTGTACCCTTTGAGGTAATCAAAAGTCCCAATTTTTAGATTTTTATCTCTTTTATTTCTTTATTTATGAGACTATGAACTTTGGAAAAACCCTCGTTTTTTCATGGATGCTTGAACACAAAGGGTACCATAACTCTGCACCTAATATAGATAGAACAATTTGGTAAACGGCGTTTTAAAGTGCGTCAGTTGCCGTTTAATCTGATATGCAACATGACTAATTTTATAAAAATTTTATTTTTTTAAATATGAAATTTAACTGTCAAACTTAAATTTCTCAAAAAATATGTAATGAAATTTTTTCAAAAAATTCTCAAAAATTCTTGTGTATTTTATCTTGGTTTGTACAAATTTTTAGCTTGGGATCTCAATGAGATCATATTTTTTGGAATTTTTAAATAATATTGTATTGGAAAAAAATGGTATTTTTTGGATTCTATTTGTTAAAATAGGAAGTCCTCTTGCTTGTGATGGTCTAAAAAGTAGTAAGTAAACATAACTACGCTTGAAGTGAGCTGGCATGAACTTATAGATTGGTCAGGTCCCCTCCCCCTCCCCTGCACAACCACTCTTTTCTATTTTAAAACTGTTCAGAATATTTAAAAAAAAACTATTTGATACAAAATGAATAGTAAACTTATTTAAAGTTGGTTAATAGGTTTCCTGATATCTAGAGGAAGTATCCCCCTTCCTTACCCAAATATACCATTAACACTATTCTAATATAACATCTAACCTGGGGGTTGAATTGAGGATTATTTTTACTCTAGGTAAGTGAGCTGGCATGAACTTGTAGATTGGTCAGTCTCCTCCCCCTCCCTTCCCGGCCCAACTATTTCTCCCCCCAAACTGTTCAAAATGTTTTAAAAAACCCTCTCTGATACGAAAAGATTAGTAAACTTATTTAAAGGCGATAAATGGGCTTCCTTATAACAAGACGAAGTACAGCCGCTCCCCCTATCCAAATGTACCATTAACACTTTATTAATATGACGTTTCACCTGGGGATTGATTTGAGGATTATTTTTACTTTAGGGATAAATTGTTTTTCTGACAAAGGGTCATTCCACGTCAAGTGATCCAAAATCCGAGAAAAATTTTACCTTACATTTTTGTATTTCTTTCACATTTGGCTCATCAATTGTACCCCTTGAGGTAATCAAAAGTCTCAATTTTTGGATTTTTATCTCTATTATTTTTTCATTTATGAGACTTTAAACTTTGGAAAAACCCTCGTTTTTCCATGGATAAGGGTACATAAAAGGGACCATAACTCGGCACCAAATATAGATAGAACGATTTGGTAAATGGCATTTTAAAGTACGTTAGTTGCCGCTTAATCTGATATGCAACATGACTAATTTGATAAAAATTTTCTTTTTCAAAAAATGAAATTTAAATTTCAAATTTAAATTTCTCAAAAAACATATAATTAATTTTTTTGAAAAAATTCTCAAAAATTCTTGTGTATTTCATCTATGTTTGTACAAATTTTTAGATTGGGATCTCAATGGGATCATATTTTTTTGAATTTTTGAATAAAACTGTATAGGAAAAAAATGATATTTTTTAGATTCTATTTATTTAAATACTAAGTTCTCTTGCTCGTGATGGTCTAAAAAGTAGTAAACAAACATGAATATGTTTAAAGTGAGCTGGCATGAGCTTATAGATTTGTCAGGTTCACCCCCTACCCCTTTCTTCCCCGCACAACCACTCTTTTTTAATTCAAAACTGTTCAAAATGTTTAAAAAAAAACAAAAACTCTTTGATACAAAATGAATAGTAAACTTATTTAAAGTGGGGAAATGGGTTTCCTTATAACTAGACGAAGTATCCCCCTCCCCACCCAAATATACCATTCACACTATACTAATATGACGTCTAACCTGGGGATTGAGTTGAGGATTATTTTCAAACCTAGGTATATATATTGTTTTTCAGACGAAGTGTTTCTTTTCGATCCGAACTTCAAAGTGTACTTCCATTCAATATCTGAAATTTAACTTTATGATTCATTTCATCTTCTACCCCAGCACCAATCTTCAATTTTGAAGGGAGGAAATAAATGGGTCGCCCCAATATCATAGCAAACAGCAAAATAGCACTGTTTCGCCTTGTTCTCATCGTTTTTTCTATTCTTTTCGCACAAAACTGAAAATAAATCAAAATATCAGACCATATGTCTGTGTCCCCATAACTATCTTCCCACATTATCTAGTGTGCAGCTTTTATTTAATTAGTTTGTGTTCTTTTTCATTTTGTTGTAAAGGAAAGTAATGCAGCAAGATATATCTATATATGTATATATTAAACAAACACTGCTTTTTTGAGCACAACCTCACATGTTGTTTAACTTCTTTACAGATTGCTCCCCCCCCCTTACCCTACCTTTCCACTCCAAACTTTTATTTTTTTTATCATCCCGCCTAGCCCCATTTCAAAGCCTTAGTCTCTACTGATGTCTGGTAGTGTTTCAGTTTGTTCTGTTTGTTACTCTTTCCTATTAGCTCATGAGCTTTGTCCAATAAGAGAAAAGAAAGGCAGTGATGGGGACTGACATATAACGTGACACTTTAATTTCTTTTCAGTTTTGTGTAAAAATAATGGGAAAACATTATGAGAACAAGGGGAAACAGTGGCTATTTTGCTGTTTGCTATGATCTTGGGGCGACCCATTTATTCCCTCCCTTCAAAATTGAAGATTGGTGCTGGGGGAGGGGATGAAATGAACCATAAGTTTAAATTCAGATTTTGAATGGAAGTACACTTTGTGAAGTTCGGATTGAAAACGAAACACTTCGTCTGAAAAACAATATATACCTAGGGGGAAAATAATCCTCAAATCAATCCCCAGGTGAGACGTCATATTAGTATAGCGTTAATGGTATATTTGGGTGGGGGAAGGGTTGTACTTTGCCTTGTTATAAGGAAGCCCATTTATCAACTTTAAACAAGTTTACTGTTCATTTTGTATCAAAGAAGCTTTTTTTTAGCATTTTAAACAGTTTGGGGGGAAAATGGTTGGGTCAGGAAGGAAGGGAGGGGGAGCTAACCAATCTACAAGTTAATGTTAGCTCACTTACCTAGAGTAAAAATAATAGTCAATTCAATCCCCAGGTTAGACGTCATAATAGTACAGCGTTAATGGTATATTTGGGTGGAGGAGGGGGATACTTCGTCTAGTTATAAGGAAACTCATTTACCAACTTTAAAAAAGTTTAGTATTCATTTTGTATCAAAGAGTTTTTTTTTTAAACATTTTGAACAGTTTTGAATTAAAAAAGAGTGGTTGTGCGGTGGAGGAAGGGGGAGGGGGGTGAACCTGACAAATCTATAAGCTCATGCTAGCTCACTTTAAACATATTCATGTTTGTTCACTACTTTTTAGACCATCACAAGCAAGAGAACTTAGTATTTAAATAAATAGAATTTAAAAAATATCATTTTTTTCCTATACAATTTTATTCAAAAATTCAAAAAAATATGATCCCATTGAGATCCCAATCTAAAAATTTGTACAAACATAGATGAAATACACAAGAATTTTTGAGAATTTTTTCAAAAAAATTAATTATATGTTTTTCGAGAAATTCAAATTTGAAATTTAAATTTCATTTTTTGAAAAAGAAAATTTTTATCAAATTCGTCATCTTGCATATCAGATTAAGCGGCATCTAACGTACTTTAAAATGCCATTTACCAAATCGTTCTATCTATATTTGGTGCCGAGTTATGGTCCCTTTTATGTACCCTTATCCATGGAAAAACGAGGGTTTTTCCAAAGTTCAAAGTCTCATAAATGAAAAAATAATAGAGATAAAAATCCAAAAATTGAGACTTTTGATTACCTCAAGGGGTACAATTGATTAGCCAAATGTGAAAGAAATACAAAAATGTAAGGTAAAAAACGTTGGATCACTTGACATGGAATGACCCCAAAGTGTTTCTTTCTCAATCCGAACTTCAAAGTGTACTTCCATTTAATACCTGAACATAAACTTATGATTCATTTCATCCCCTACTCCAGCACCAATATTAAATTTTGGAGGATGAAAAAAAATTGGTTCGTCCCAAGACGTCATAGCAAACAGCAAAATAGCACTGTTTCCCCTTGTTCTCATAATATTTTCCCATTATTTTCACACAAAACTGAAAAGAAATCAAAGTATCAGGTCATATGTCAGTCCCCATAACTGCCTTTCCTTTCTCTTATTGGACAAAGCTCACGAACCAATAAGAAAGAGTAACAAACAGAACAAACTGAAACACTACCAGACAGTAGAGGCTAAGGCTTTGAAATTGGAGGAGGGGGGGATGATAAAAAATAAAAGTCTGGAGAGGGCGGGTAGGGTAAGGGGGGGGAAGCAATCTGTAAAGAAGTTAAACAACATGGGAGGTTATGCTCAAAAAAGCAGTGTTTGTTTAATCTATAACTGATATTAATACATGTATATAGATATATCTTGCAGCATTACTCTCCTTTACAACAAAATGAAAGAGAAAACAAACAATTAAAAAATAAATAAATAATAGCTGCACACTAGATGTTGTGGAAAGACAATTAGGGGAGAGACATATGATCTGATACTTTGATTTTTTTTTCCAGTTTTGTGCAAAAAGAACAGAAAAAACAATGAAAACAAAGAGAAACAGTGCTATTTTGCTGTTTGCTATGATCTTGGGGCAGAACCATTTCTTTCCTACCTCCAAAATTGAAGATTTTGGTGCTGGGGTAGGAGGTGAAATAAATCATAAGTTAAATTTCAGATATTGAATGGAAGTACACTTTATGAAGTTCGGATCGAAAAAGAAACACTTCGTCTGAAAAACAATTTATCGACTAAAGTAAAAATAATCCTCAAATCAATCCCCAGGTGAGACGTTATATTAGTAAAGTGTTAATGGTACATTTGGATGGGTGAGCGCTGTACTTCGCCTTGTTATAAGGAAGACTATTAACAGTCTTTAAATAAGTTTACTATTCTTTTTGTATTAAAGATGGTTTTTTTAACATTTTGAACAGTTTGGGGAGAACAATAGTTGGGCCGGAAAGGGAGGGGGAGGAGGCTGACCAATTTACAAGTTCACGCCAGCTCACTTACCTAGGGTAAAAATTATCCTCAATTCAATCCCAGGTTCGACGTCATATTAGAATATTGTTAATGGTATATTTTGGTGGGAAACCCATTTACCAACTTTAAATAAGTTTACTATTTATTTTGTATCAAAGAGTTTTTTTTAAACATTTTGAACAGTTTTGAAATAAAAAAGAGTGGTTGTGAAGGTGGCGGGGGGGGGGGGGGGGGAAACCTAACCAATCTACAAGTTTATGCCAGCTCACTTCAAGCATAGTCAAGTTTACTTACTACTTTTTAGACCATCTCAAGCAAGAGGACTTCCTATTTGAATAAATAGAATCCAAAAAAATATCATTTTTTTCCAATACAATTTTATTCAAAATTTCAAAAAATATGATCCCATTGAGATCCCAAGCGAAAAATTTGTACAAACCAAGATAAAATACACAAAAATTTTGAGAATTTTTTGAAAAAAATTCATTATATGTTTTTTGAGAAATTCAAATTTGAAATTTAAACTTCATATTTTAAAAAACAAAATTTTTATAAAATTAGTCATGTTGCATATCAGATTAAACGGCAACTGACGCACTTTAAAATGCCGTTTACCAAATTGTTCTATCTATATTAGGTGCAGAGTTATGGTACCCTTTGTGTTCAAGCACCCTTTGTGTTCAAGTTGTTATAAGGAAGCCCATTTATCGCCTTTAAATAAGTTTACTAATCTTTTCGTATCAGAGAGGGTTTTTTAAAACATTTTGAACAGTTTGGGGGGAGAAATAGTTGGGCCGGGAAGGGAGGGGGAGGAGACTGACCAATCTACAAGTTCATGCCAGCTCACTTACCTAGAGTAAAAATAATCCTCAATTCAATCCCCAGGTTAGACGTCATATTAGAATAGTGTTAATGGTATATTTGGGTGAGGAAGGGGATACTTCGTCTAGATATAAGGAAACCCATTTACCAACTTTAAATAAGTTTACTATTCATTTTGTATCAAAGAGTTTTTTTTTTTAAACATTTTGAACAGTTTTGAAATAAAAAAGAGTGGTTGTGCAGGGGGGGGGGGAGGGGGACCTGACCAATCTACAAGTTCATGCCAGCTCACTTCAAGCGTAGTCATGTTTACTTACTACTTTTTAGACCATCACAAGCAAGAGGACTTCCTATTTAAATAAATAGAATCTAAAAAATATCATTTTTTTCCTATACAATTTTATTAAAAAATTCAAAAAAATATGATCCCATTGAGATCCCAACCTAAAAATTTGTACAAACAAAGATAAAATACACAAGAATTTTTGAGAATTTTTTGAAAAAAATTCATTATATGTTTTTTGAGAAATTTAATTTGAAATTTAAATTTCATTTTTAAAAAATAAAATTTTTATAAAATTAGTCATGTTGCATATCAGATTAAGCGGCAACTAACGTACTTTAAAATGCCATTTACCAAATCGTTCTATCTATATTTGGTGCTGAGTTATGGTCCCTTTTATGTTCAAGCATCCATGAAAAAACGAGGGTTTTTCCAAAGTTCAAAGTCTCATAAATAAAAAAATAAAAGAGATAAAAATCTAAAAATTGGGACTTTTGATTACCTCCAAGGGTACAACTGATGAGCCAAATTTCAAAGAAATACAAAAATGTAAGGTAAAATTTTTGTCAGATTTTGGATCACTTCTTGACATGGAATGACCCTTTAATGGTTTTACACAGGGGCAAAAATATGGGCCACTTTAAATGATGACGATATTAATGTAATTTTTTTTTTTTTTGTGAGATATTTTAAGTTTATAGTTTGTTGATAAGTAGACTACGTTCGTGGAAGACCAAATTTGCATTCAAAGGATTAGTGACATTATACTGTTTTCTCTGATTAACAGAAGTATTCTGCATGAACTTCTGCACGTTACTAATTTTTATTGCCAATTGAAAACATAAAATATTCTCAAAGAACTATGATCACCAAAGAGTCGTATAAAGTTCAGTTTATGTCTAGCTGTGGTAATGTAATGTTTATTACTTGTTAGTTATCAATTTGGAAATCAGTGATGCGTAAAATAAACGAAAATTAAAAGTTTAAGCTGCTTTCTCAGACTTCACCTCTTGCTAATAAATATACCAATCAATAAATAACTAAGGTTATTACGAATACATAACAATTTTATTTTTCAATACATTTCATGGGTTGGTGGTTTACAATTCATCAGTTACCAAGTTACATTCCTCAATTTATTTTCACTTAGCACATTTATTGAAACAGAGTAATGCTTTCAAGGAAAGAGTCATAAATATCTCCCCTGCCTTTCAAGAGAGTCTGCGATAAAAATCATTTGACATGACAGTTGTCATTGAAGTCTTGTAATCATCTGAGTTTTGGGGCAAGCTGTAAACGAGGTTGTATAACAGTTGTGGAGGCAGTCCTGAAGGACGCATTGAAAGACACAGATTGTATAGGTACTCCAGTTCTGACCATTAGTGAAGGAACTTGTTCAGCTTGAGCGTAGCCAAAGTGGTTAATCCAGAAAGGCGACGTTTCCAATATTTGTTAAACTACAGCAGTTATCAGACTCAGCTAGAAGTTTAAGTCGAACTCTTTAGTAGTGACACATTCATGCAGATAAATATAATGACAGGCGCGGATCCAAGGGGGGGGGGGTCATGACCCCCCCCCCCCTCTTAACCGACCAAATATAGCAAAAAACTGCCATTTTGGGACTTAAATTGCGAAAAAATTACCAAAACCCCCCATTTCTGCACAAAAATTACACCTTGACCCCTCCCTTCCCGAAAATGACCCCCTCCTTAACCAGAAGCTGGATCCGCCCTTGTATAACGACTTTATTTTTCAATACATTTCAAAAGTTTGTGGTTCAAATGTCATCAGTTAACCACCCTTCGATTTATTTGCCCTATGTACATTTCTCAAAACTAATAGCGCAATAAAGGAAAAAAAAATCTGTCCAGCTTTTCAAGAAAGTTTTCCATAAAAATCCCCGTTTGGTATGACAGTTCTCATTGATGTCCTGTAATCATCTGAGTTCTGGGGTAAGCCAGTTGGAGGCTGTAAACGTGGCTGTAACAGTTGGGGATACAGTCCAGGAGGGCGTATTGAAAGGCACGGCCTGTATAGGTACTCCATGTCTGTCATAGGTGCGGGAACTTGATGAGCTTGAGCTTGGCCATAGTGGCTAACCCAGAAAGGTGAAGTTTTCAAGATTTGTTGAACTGCAGCATAGTTACCTGCTTCGGCAAGGAGCTCAAGTCCGACAGCTGTTTGTCTTTTCCATTTTGTTCTAAGAATGAAATAAATTGTAGAATTAAATTATAGAATAGCAGAGACAAAATGTTTGACATACATATACACATAATTATACACACTGATGAAGAAAATTAGAGATTTTTGATTTTTTATTGTAAGAAATTCAATGTTTTAGTGACGATTGTACAGTGAAGCATAATATAAATTGCATGCTGCGAAGTTAATTTTTCAACAAAGACTTTTTTTTTTTTTTTTTCATTTTTCAAATAGAAGTACACGTAGAAATTATTTCATGTAATACATTCACTATGCAGATCATATTTAAGAAACAGGAGAAAACAGGGAAACGATATCTTGGTCAATCCGGTTAATTGGACATTTGTTTAGTTTTCGTCCGAATAGTTGGCGCTCTACAGCAAATATTTATTTTTGTGTTAGAAGTAGTTACTTCAATTTCACTAAATCCGTAAGTGTAATAATTGAAATAGAATTTTTCAAAGCATGAAAATACTTTATAATAGCCTTTTAAATGTTCTTTTTAACTTCTTTTTTTAAGTCGAATAATATTACTTTCCCAGTCAAAACACAAGATGCTGACTTTTTTCTGCACCTAAACAAAAGAGAGTAAAATCTATCAAAACAAGTTCAATACTTTGACCGAAAGAATGTCAAAGGCCGAAACGCCGAAAACGCGGATCAACATAAGAAAAATGCCAAATTATAATATGAAAATGAATACATGAAACGTGAATGTGAAATAAAACAAACATGTTAACAACTAGATAACAAATAACGACAAAATGGAAACATAACTCTGATACTGAAGTAAATAATCCAAAAGCAATGAAAATCTCGGCAACTGAAGCCTTTTTAAGTTAAGCAAAAGTTGAATTATTCTCGATTCCTGTAGTTGGTTATGCATGATCATCAATAATTTAATTGACAAAAAACAAATACAAAAAGGTTCTTTTAATGAGTAATTTCTACAAACGAACACCATTTTTGTTTAAGAAATCTTTGTTGGAAGTATTTAAAGGATGTCCTGAAGTCGTTTATCACAGTCGACTTTAAAAATATTTACTGCTTTCTAGAGAAGATAATTCAGTTTTTAACTCAAAATTAATAGAATTTAAAACAAAAAAAGGCTCCTTAATCATCGAACTTTTCATGAAAATAACTCTTAAAGACAGTTGGGTAAATATCATTTCACAATGCTTGCACAAGAAGCCCATTATTAGGTCCGAAAGCCATTCACTTCTGACCAGTAAAATATTCAGCACAGGCTTTTCAAAAATAGCCCTCTGGATTCAAAAGAAACCAAACAACAAAAGAGCGCAACGGAGACAAAATAATAATTAAAAAACACTCCAGTATAAACTGGAAGCAGTTTCCAAACAGATCGTCTCATTAGGGGTGATTAATACCCGGGGCTGTTGGTTTTTCTTTTAATCATGGTCCGTGCTAAAGCAGAGATTACTTATGTAATTAGCAACTCCATCTGCAAATAAGAGAAGATTCATCCCTTCTACGTCAGAGCTCTTTTGTAGCAGACGCATGTAAAACGTTTTTATTGCTGGATAAAAGCTTCAAGATAAATAATATTCGTCCGGGGCATCCGAGCAGAAACCCAACAAAAGAACCCCGAAAATGTTCTAAAGGGCCTCCGAGACAAGTCAAAAGGCTCATTCCGAGTGGACAAAAGGACTGGAATACATGACTTTTATACAGAAGATTCACACAGCCGTGCTGGGGTACTTGTAATTTATTCGGAGGCTTGCATTCGAACAAAGAATCCAACCACCAATTAATAAAGCTCTCAGCTTTACTCTGGGCTGAAAGGGGCTCTGCGCGGCGGATGCTGTTCTTTTTTATCTTTTCTTCTGCTCTGTGTGTCGTTTGTTGTTCGCGGTTTTTTGGAAGACATCCAACCCGAAAGTGGTTTCCAGAACAGATAAGTGACTGGGGACGACTCTTACCATTAGCATAATGCGGTTCACTGGGCCCTTTCCTGTCAAGTCACTGGGTCTGAAGGGTCATTCTTCACAGCAAGTCCGAATCTAAATAAGAGCTCTCTCAAGGACACCGACAGAGTTCAGAAATGTAAGCTAACAGCTAAAACCTGGATACTGAACAGGCCAACTAGGTCGTGGCCTGGTGCTCCCTCATTTTAGGGACCCCTAAATGGCTAAAATTGTTTTAGTCAATGGATAAAATTGCAAGTTTGAGCTACAAGGGGGCCCTCGATAAAGCATTTGGCCATGGTCCTCCGATATCTTAATCGGGCCCTGCTAACAGCAACAACAGCATGCAATGAAACCTATAAAAATTGACCACTTGTGGTGCAATACTTTCATGGTTAACTTATAGAGTTTGATAGATAGGACTATGAATAATTATATATCTGATAAAGGCGGTCAGGCTAGACTCTTTTCACTCCAGGGTACTCCGCACCTTCCACTATACGTGATTTAACCGGTTGGATAGAGCGCTCTGTTTTGTTTTGTTTTAATCCAAACTAGGGACCAAGCAAACCCAGAGGCATGGATTCACTTGGAGGACTTTGTGACCACGAGCATTTTTAACGCCCCCAGCCACCATTGGCGAAGACGGTGGATCTTTGATCAGCTAAAATCGAACCAAGGTTACGAGTCCGACGCCTTACCGATCGGAACACCACGGCCCACAAGGTCAACCTGAACAGATGGTCAATTTATAAGGGTGTTCAACTCTGCATGTATTCGTAAATAATGTAACTGTATTCGGAAATAACATATAGTGCTGATCTGGTAAGTTGAGATCTATCATTGACAAGATTTATCCTCTTCTTGGGGTAATAGAAGAGGGTAAATGCCACGGATTTGAGTTGGAATAATTTTCAAAAACGACTACATAAGTGACCCAACTCAATCCAGCGCCAATTACCCTCCTTTACTATTACCTAAAAAGAGGTAAACATTGTCAATGTTGGAAAACACGATGAACTAAGGATTCGACAGCAGCATAACTGAAGGGTCATTCTTCGCTGCGAGTCAGACTCTGAATAAGATTGCTCTAAATGACATTAACGAGTCTAGTTGTAAGCTAACATCTTAACCCATCAACGGCCAGTGGCGTGCAAGGAAAAAATTTCTAAGGGGAATATGGTTAAATTTCGGAGGGAGGTATAGTTTTGGTTCTTTTCTATAGTTAAAAAGAAAATTTCTGCGTATCGAAGGGAGATACCCAAATCTCACTCACATATTCGTGTGTAACGTATGACGAACTTAATATTTGGCAACAGCGTAACTGGACACACTGTCTCAACATAAACTCCCTTTCCAGAATTTCGGATTTCAGCTCTTGTACCGCCATGTCAATGGTCTTAAAAGACATCAGTAAGAAACAAAAGTGACGGAATTCCAACTAACCAAACAGACTATTTATCCGGTAATTCTATGCCTCTCATTTTGTACAACTGAACACGAACAATGAAAAACATTATCCCAATGTATATAGGAGAATCAAGATTGGTGAAGGAGTAAAGTCAAGTTAAAACAAACAAAATGAACATTACAAAATATTTATGAGTTTATCTAATATTCTCGCTCTTTGGTTTTGAGGTAACCTTTTAACTTTAACCAGCAGGGGAAACGACATTCGCTCAAAGAATATTCTGGCTGAAAATTTTATAGCAGCATTATTTTGACTGAAGGACATAAATTTTTGATTAATTTTATTTGCAATCAAGTTTGTTTTTTTTTCTTTTTGACTTAATGACACCTTTTTTCTTCCTCAATACAATGATACATTTTACTTTTGCTCAAAGAAAAATCTGATCAAATGTTAATTTTAAGCATTTTCCGGAAATAACCGAATCTCCGAAAGACCATCGGCCATGTTGGTCATCTCTTCCTGCTTCCAAACCGCGAATCCATCTCCCGATAAGGGGAAACCTGACTGGACACAGGTCAGCTGACCGCCATGATGGCGCGAGAGGGGTCGGGGCCGGAGGGAGAGGAGGAGGGATGTGTTCCAGTGAAGCGGATCCGCGGCACATTTGGACCAATCGGGAGCTGCATGAAAATCCCATTTTGGCGCGTAGTCCACTCCAAGCGGGCAATTAATTTCGAGGAGGGGGCCCATTTGAGCTCCATTTGGGGCCATTAGAGAATAGCGTCGGTACGGAAGCGGCCGGAACTGGCCGGGAGGCGGTTGCCATGCCAACCGAGGGACGGCTTTTTGAGAGTAAATAAGGGAGACGGAGGAGTCATCCGGGGGTGAGGCGAGTGCCGTTTGGGTGAAGTTTTCTCCCTCTTTCTCAAGACGTTTGTGAGAAAAATCCCGATGTCGGAGGGGGTGGTGAACTGGAAGGCACTTCAGGATTACTTTTTTTAAAAGTGCAATGAAATGGCATTTAAGATTTGTCTCTTTAACAAAGGATAACGCGCTTAGAGTTCAAATTTTCAAATTAATTACATACAGCTGTTTATGGATCAATGTTTTATCGTCATTAAATACTGAATCAGGAAACATGTCAGTGTTTAATTTGTAGGTCCTAGTTCAGGTCCTAAAGAGTCAAATGGAGTAAAAGGAAACAGATTTTCAATATTTTAACTTCAAATTCTCCTCCTCGTGGTGCACCCTGGGCAACGTGTTTATACGGCTAACTGGTCTACAATTTTTGGCATGTGTTCCATTGGAGAGCTAGAGAACGCCTGAGGCAATGACTTCGGTCAGGCTTTACTTTTGCTATTTGTTCAGTTGTTCCACAATTGTTGCTTTAATAATTGTAACCTGACTTGCCATTAGAAATTTTAAAAAAAAATCAAATTTTCCCTATTTTTTTTAGATGAAACGATACATTAAATTTTGTGCGTTGTGGTATTGTGCCCGAGACAACATTTCAATGAAAATAATAGGGTACGAAGTTTTTGACTAGATGATTGTTTGTAAGAGAACGAATCATGTTTTCGATTATCCCAAAGACAATCAAAGAATTATCAATCGGAGGTACGATTCTTGATTGCTTGGTATCAATCGAAAATCCAGTTCTATACCAATGGCGGTTTTACAAATCTGAGGACTCGGTTTTCGGTTGGGTTATCTTTGTTTAAATAAGTATTTTTTCTTCATTTCCAGTTTTTGATTCCTGTTGAAGTCGTTATGTTGTGGGGGACCCTTACAATCGCAACATGGTAAATTTGCCACTGCTATATAGAAGCATCATTGTACTGGTGAAGCGAATTACTTCATTCTAAGCCGTGGATATCCAAAGAACAGCATACAAGACGTTGCTTCTCGGTAAATTCGGTTGAAGGATTTGTTTCATGCTTCGTCTGGAAAATTTTCTTCGGGAAAAAAAATTTGGAAGCGCACTTTAAAGATCTTAAATACTACTTAATCAGACGATTTAACTCTTGAAATTCAGTTCAGCGGTAGAAACTTCAGGCTCACAATATTCAGCTGAATAATTTTATCTGATGTAGCACTATCTATGAAAATAATTCTATTTTCTTCTCTCTTTGTCTTCTCCTTAAAGCCATCTAAGCACTGATACGTTGTGGATGTATTTCAATATTTTCAATTTGATTCATAAGAATTGAGTTCTGATTAGAAATGTCTCTATGTATAGAGAATTAATGATTGAACGGCACTGAATGTTCATAATACAGGGGTTTTCATATTATATGGTTTTTAAAGTATAGAGAGGTCATCATATATGACGTCGATGGAGTATCACCGGGACCATCGAAATGTGTTCAAAATATCGAGATGTTCACTTTAGGTGGAATTCAAATAAAGTTTACAAGGTCATACTGGTAGTAGAATAAAGTTGAATCTACTTAGTCTTATTCTAACCATTTAAAAAAGAGGGAGTAATTGCATTTGTTCTTGATTTTATTTATTTTTTTCTTTACAACTGAGGACCATTCAATAAACTCATGATTTAGATTTACAGTTATGATCACATTAGATTTAGCAAAATAGGAATACATAACAGACCTATATCGATTTCTAATCTTTAAACAAAAGAAATTATGGAGGAACGGAGAAAATGCTTAGAAAGAAAAATCGCAACCAAATATTAATTTTTTCATACATTGCAAAAAATGAAGTGTTGTTTTTACATTATAATACTGGCGGCAGAGGTTCCCGTTTAAACCTGTAAAATGCACAGAAATAAACTGTAAAGTTAGCAATTTTATAGTTTATTACCGTAAAGCCGCAATTTTACATTTTATTACCACAATTTTGCACTTTATTCCCACAAAGTTAGCTGTATTATACTGTAAAAACAACAGTATAATACTGGCAGTAGAGGTTTTAGTTTAAAACTGTAAAATGCACAATAATAAATTCCAAAGTTAGCAATTTTATAGTTTATTGCTGTAAAGCAGCAATTTTACAGTTTACTATTGTAAAGCAGCAATTTTACAGTTTATTACTGCAAAATTCGCAATTTTTACAGTTTGTTACTATAAAATTAGCTGTAATAAACTGTAAAAACAACATCTATTTTTTACAGTGTATACACTCTTTTCTTGCTCTTAGCAGGGGTACAGAATGGTCATCCACATCCAAATATTCCTCTCCAGGAGTCGGATTTGCATATGTCGCCTTCTTCAGAGGGGGGCTACGAGTGCGAGTCGAATCGGATAGCCGGATCGGGCAACCGCAAAAGACGGCGTCCGGCAAAAGAGAGGGGAGGGGGGCACCCTCATGGTTATTCAGGGATGGGGGGTGGAGGGCCATGAATGTTTCATCGGCTGCCCATTCATATGCGGCCTAACGAAGCTTGAAATGATGAAAGGCGAGGCGGGCTCGTCCATAATTCATGTCGCCGCGGCTATGGTCAGCGCTTTTATCCACTCGGATTGCCGGACTGGGAAGTAATCACCGGACTTAAGGATGATGGCTAATAGTGGAGTTACATGTCCTGATTATGACCGGATAGATGACTTTTCAGGGAGGCGGTTGTGATTCGGACCCGCCATTTTGGTGAGCCCTGATCAGGAGGAAAAGCAAACTTGTCCGACTCTGTTTCTCTTGGCAGCACTATCTTTTGATTTTTCAGAGAAAACCGTTTCGGACATCGTACTAACTATCTTTCGAGTTTTCATAGGCAATTGTTTTGGACATCGTACTATCTTTTAAGTTTTCATGGACAACTGTTTTGAACATACCACTGATTATCTTTTGAATAATCGTAGACACACATTTTGGACATAAAACCAATTATCTTTTGAGTTTTCATACATAACCATTCTGGACATAAGACTCATTTAAAGGGCAAGTGGATAAAGGTGATACGTGACATTTTTTTAAATTTCTAGAAAAAGCTTTTAAAAAAAATGTTGTGTTATTTTTTTTTATGGATTTTTCTTAACGCGTAAAATGATGTCATTTTCTTAGTTGCCAACCATTTCTGTGACTAAGGGACATGATACTGATGGACTTATCACCTTCATCCATGGTAAAAAGTAAGTTTCAAAAAGTGTCACATATCACCTTCATCCATTTGCCCTTTCAATTGTCTTTTGACTTTTCATTCTGACTAAGCTGTGCAAGTGTTTTGTCACGGGATGGTTTTATTAATATTTTTGAATACCAAAGAAAAGACATTAGAGCACAAATGCACGTTTCGGGCTTAGCTAGCAAAACGAAGAGATCGATTTTTCATTGAAAATATCTTGTTTTCTAAAAGTCCTGATGAAGGCAAATCGTAAAAAACGAAACAATATGTGAAATGAGGCACTATCATAGAAAACTGTAAAGGTCTTTAGACTTGCTTGAATAAAGTGGGCTCCAGACAACTGCATTTTTGAGAAATTAGAATGGCATATTTTTAATATGCCATTTTGATTTCTCAAAAATGGTCTTGCAGAGCAATCATTTTCAAAACAAATTACAATTTTCATGATGGTAGTAAGGCTACCTAAATAGCTTTTCTTTCGCTTTACAGGATCTTTTTAATAGAAAACTTCCCTTTTCTCACTTCTCTGTATTTATTTTGCAAGAACTTTCAAATGTTTCTAAAATAATTAAAAGGTATCACTCTTCATGTAGTGACTAAATGTTGTCTCTCATCAGCATGAAATTAGATTATGTCTGCTCTCTAAATCACGAAGTATGTCCTAAGTACAACATGGTAGTGTAGTATGGCAGAGTTTGTAGTTCTATTTTAAATGCTTCACAAATTTTTAGTTCGATTGCTTTTATTGGGAAAAAATATACTTCTGAGAAATGTGTTGGTGAATGTATTTAGATATATATTTCAATTGTAGACTTGACTTTAGTTATTGATTGCAAAGTTTATTCTTGATTGTAAAGCTGATTCTAATTTTTGATTGTAAACCTCACTCTAATTCTTGATTGTAAACCTCACTGCAATTCTTGTTTGTAAACCTCACTGCAATTCTGGATTGTAAACCTCACTCCTATTCTTGATTTTAAAAGTCCGTCCAATTCTTGATTGTAGACCTCACTCTAATTCTTTCTGGTAAACCTCTGTCTAATTCTTCCTTGTTAACTTGATTCGAATTGCAGTTGTTAATTTAAGAACCTGATTCTAATTAAGCTAAAAATATACATATTAAGATGAGGTAAGAGTCCTAAAATACAAAACTTTCTCTGATACAAACACTGTGATTAAGGACAATATTTTCGCCAGAACAGGAGAAACAGTCAACAAAATGGCTAACGCCAGAACTTGTCACCGAACAGACATTCCAGACGGATAGTTCTCAAAAGCATGGTCGGCCCTGATTGGACGGCGAACGCTGAAGAGGAATCAATGGTTAGTTATGGAATGTTCAGTTGCAGAAGTTAAACATATTAATAACAGGCTCTTTCGAACGCCTCCTTGAATGGAAGTTTGTCCGATGCGTGCGCATCAATGACACAGGAAGGGTTCATAGTTCTAAACTGAATATCCATCTTGGCTGTCTGATTTGCTAAGTGCCTGCATCGATGCACAAGAGATTTATGGTTAAAATAAGATATAATAACGAAGGGACTGATTAAGAATTTGTAGACATTAAAGGAATAATTACTGGAATATTTCGAACAGAGTCAGGAATAACTGTGTGGGATTTGAATGCTTAGATGAGTTCTAGATGAAGTGGCTATCATTGAATAGAATTGCAACTATTTGAAACATAGACTTCATGCTTATTCTTTGAAGGCGGAAATGCTCCTTCTGTGCAAAATGTTGATAAATTTCATGATTAGCATCAATGATAATTGTAGGCATAAATGGAAATGCACAGTATTACTATAATTCCAGCGTGGATATTTTTAGCTTGGAAATTTGAGTAGTAGCAAAAGTTATATTCCGTAAGTATTTAAAAACTCAAATTCTCGGGTAAAAGTTGCCAAATAAAAATATATCTGTCAGATTGTTTGTAATCACAATGGAAAGAAAAGTGTACTAAACGTCGAAGGCAGTGGTGGATTAACCATGTCGCCATACGAGGGGATCCCATGACATAAGGGCCCTGAAGATACACCTCCTGGAGGGGGGGGGGTATGACAGTCCTTACGCAGGAATAAATCGTCATATCAGAATTGAAGGACTTGGAGGATGAAGGGGCTATTTTACATTTTGAAAAATGAACACTCTGGACAATGGTAGGCAATGGATACAGGTAAGCAAATAAAACTTGTTGCATCAAAAGTAAACGTCATTAGACCAGTTTCATACGCACACTAACGACAAAACCAGAGAACAACAAAAGCTACAACAACTGCAACAATAAAACTTTGAACTTTAATTACTTGCAATTTCTTGTTTTGTCAATTAACCCCTTCATCTCCCAAGCACTTCAATTGGCAATATGTCTTCAAAACAAAAGCTGTTTGAGGTTAAATTACGAAAAAAAAGAGAAAACCTTGTGGTGGCCCCTGAAAGTTTTGCTTTTTTTAGACGCTATTCACAGCATTTGGTGTTATCGCCACATACGTTCCTTTTTTTTTTTTTTTTTGTACCAATTGCGAAAAACTTGATGGGGAAAAGATTTTAAAAAAAGTGTATTAATCTTAAATAGTTTCTACTAATCAAATGTTCTTCATCAGCGCAAGATTTTATAAACACCCAGTATGCCAAACTCTCATCACATGCTCAATCTTTTTCCTCCCACAATTGCGAAATTTCATCAGGAATAAATGCATCGTGAAAGGCGTTCTGGCATCCGTAACACTTTTTCAATACCCATTAAATTTTCTCATCCATTCCACGACGAAACTTTTCTTCCTCCAAGCCCGAAAAAAGAAAAAAAAACACTTCTCTGGAGACACAAACAACGAAATAAAATATACGAGCAAACTCTCCGAATAATAACAACAAGCAAAAAATAAACAAACGCATTCTAAAACGCCGCACAGCCCCGAACAAGGCCGCGTTTTTCCCTCTGCTTCCGGCCCGAGACCGGAAGTGATGGTGGGGCGCAAAATTTTCCCGTTTTAGTGGTGCCAGGGAATTTTCCTGAGCGCCCTAAAGATGGGCTTCCTGCCCCTAATGCGGGGCTTTCAAGTAATGGCCTTCCGGCCGGGGCTCTCCGATCCTTGGGGCTGAAACCGAGGCTCGGGTTAAATGGGTCGTTGCAGGAACGGACGCAGCCGGATAATTGGGCAGTCTTGCCTAATAAGAGCTGTTTAATGGGGAGGAATTACTGCATCTAATTATGAGCCCCATGTCCGGCAGAGTCTCGACGCTACTTTTCTCGCAAAACTGAATTCTCGGCGACTTTGTTCTAATTTTAATACTTCACTCTAAACTTAAGCATAATAGTCTCAGTGCAATCTTATTTGGGTTCCCTATAACAAAAATTCTCGAGCAAATTCAATCTAAATTTATTTATCACTTTTACTACAGAACAAATAAACATAATTTTTTGACTTGTTCATTTTCTTCTTTGCGTACTATTTACAAAGTTTCCAGGCTTGAAGCACGCCGTGAACTTTTGTACCTTCTTTTTTTCTATAAAGTTAGTTCTTAATAATGCAATTGGCTGCTCTGATATTATTAATTTCAACCGATTCTCTGTCTCAAATAGGACTCTCAGAAGTCACTGATATTTTAAGACTTTTTACGAGGTGTAACTATGGTGATAATTTTTGTCTTTTTAAATTTTAAGCATTTTAATACTCATCGTCATGATTTAGATATTTTTAATGCGTCACTTCATAATTTTAAGCCTTCATGCTGTAAGATTTTTAATGTATAATTTGTTTTAATTGTTATTGTATATCATTTATTGGATTTTTGCTACTGTAAGTTTATTTAGTACCTGGGGATCGAGCCCGCTCGATTAAAAAAAAAAGAGGTTTGTAAACTCGTGTTTTTTTTAAATGCGAAGTACTTATTTAGATAAACTTGAAAAGCATTTTTAAACCTTTGGTTGCAATTACGCATTTAAAATAGCCGTAATTTGTTTTAAAAAAACACAACCTTATTTAACATTTTGAAGCAAAAATGGGACACCGGTGTCCTATTGAACGAAACACCGATTTCCCATGAATATTTTACCTTTTACACAGAAAGGGACACCACTGTTCTGTGCTGTATTAATAACCAGAAAATTATTAAAATGCTAAATATAATATTTTCCCCTTATTTCACCGTAAATTAATACAGAGTAATGAACAAAGTATGAAAAATACGTTGATAAAAATTCTGCGTCAAAGGGGTAATCCATGCTCACCGTAAAATCACACCCAATTTCATTTCATTTGGCGCGGGAGGGGTTGATGAGAATATATGCAGAGTCCCTGTTCTACAGTACGCATTTAGTCCAGTTGGTTTTGACTTTCACTTGACACTCCAAGGTTCCCCCCGTACATACCACAACTCGTGGTTTAACCGGAATGGGGCCTTGAAGAGCGCTCTGTTCATTTTTGAACAGACCAAAGGGCCGAGCAGACCCTTGGCCCAGCATCCCCCTGAGGTATCGTTTCACTTGAAGGATTTTACGACCACGAACATTTTTAACGTCCCCCAGCCACCATTTATGAAGACTGTGGATCTTTGATCAACTGGGCTTCCTCTATATGATCGGCCCGGGACCCTCCGACGACTTACCGATCGGACTACAAAATCCAAAACTTTATCTAAATACAAAATTTTATCAAAATCGTTTGAGCCGTTTTCGAGATCCGAAATATATATATACAAGAATTGCTCGTCTAAAGATATTAGATGTAATTTTTTTTCGAAACTTAATATTTTAAGAATGAGTTTCATATTTATTGATTTTTTGCCTGAAATATCTTACTAAACACTCTTGAGGAGGAAAAAAAGTATTTTAAAACTAACTATAACACTTTTATACTCAATTTTGAAATCGCACTTGAAAAGTAAAGTAATCTGATTTTTATATACTCAGTGGCGTAGCGTAGGGGGGGGGGGTAAAGGGGGCACTCGCCCCAAGCGGCACTTTGCTAGGGGCGGCAAATTCTGAAACAATAACTTGAGATCCTTTTTTTTCTTCTTTTTTTTTTAAATTTTTGTTCAATAAAAAAAATTTTCTTTCTTTTTAACTGTCAAATTATGTATAACTAAATCTGCATCAAAAGCTTTTTTATCCCCTCTCCCTTCAAATCAAACTTGTATGGATGCAGCATGCAGTCCGTTATCACTGGTGTTCAAAAAATGAAATCAAAATGAATTCATTGCAGTTTTAGGACAAAAAGTTCGCCAGAAAATTATCCATCAAGTATTAAAGGCAAAATATTATTCAATAATATTTGATAGCACTTCCGATATTTCACATATCGACCAAACAAGCCAAGTTGTGCGATATGTGAAAATTGAAAATCAGGAAATAGAAGTGGTAGAATCTTTTATAGATTTCATCGAAACCAAAAACAAAACTGCTGAAGACATGACTGATATGATTTTGAGCAAGCTGGAAGCTGATGGCCTTGATGTGATGAGCTGCAGAGGTCAGACGCATGACAACAAGGGCGGATCCAGAAATGTTCCAAGGGAGGGGCGATTGATTTTTTTTTCTCACTTGCCCATTTGTTTGCCCATGCATCCTTGTTAACATATGTTGATTACAAATGTTTTGGTCTTCCATTTCGAAAAATTTCCAGATCAGAGCCCCGAATCCCCGCACCCTTTCCCTTAATATCATCAAAGATCAACTAAAAATGCCTTTTTTGAACTCCAAAATAAAAAAAAAAACTGCTGGAGGAGAGTCCCTCAAGGGAGGGGCGATGGCCCCCATCGCCCCTCTATTGTATCCGCCCTTCCATGATAATGCTGCTGTCATAACTGGAAAGCATACAAGAGTGCAACAAAGGTTTAAAGACATGAATCCGAATCCCAATGATGTATTTGTACCTTGCTCAAATCATTCTTTGAACTTAAGTTTGTTTACATGCAGCTTCCTTTAAAACGAACTTTGTTACCTTTTTCGGTACATTAGAGCGTTGCTATGCAATATTTTCCATCTCAACACACCGTTGGGAAGTTTTAATTGCTGCTACAGGCAGAAATATGAAAAGAATTTAGGATATACGGTGGAGTGCTGGGGTCGAAGCAGTAGACATGGTGTGGGACAAATATCAGGAAATTTTGGAAGCGATAGAAAAACTGACAGAAAACAGCGAAAGCTTGGACACTCGGACAGACGCAGGAGTTATGCTGATTGCATTGCAATCATTTTCTTTTCTGTGTTTTTTAGGCCTGTGGAAGCCTGTACTGCAGGAAGTCAATGATGCACAAATATATTTACAAACAGCGGGGCTCAGCTTGCATCAGTGTGCATATAAAATAAGTGCATTGCAGATGTTACTTACAGAGAAGAGAGAAGTACTAGATACTAGAACTATAGAGGGTGCTATAAGTTATGCGAAAACTTTGTGCGAAGATCTCGGGATTTCAATGGATCGTCCCAGAAAAATAACGAAGAAACATGTGTTTGGGGATGGAAGCAAAGATGCTGCCCTGACATATGGAAACGAACTGAGAAGAAAGTTATTTTTTTCTTTAGACAAAATAATAGTAGAAATTCTGGATTGATTTCAGCATTTACAGAATTCGGCAAACAAGTTTGCTTTTCTAGTTCCAGCCAAGCTGCTAGACGTTGAAGACGGCAGCTTTGATTTAGAGCACTTCAATAGCGATGTTGATGAAAACGAATGCAAGCTTGAATGTATGAGGCTAAGGACTTTCGCTACTGCCACGGGTGATATTGATGAATTGATGAAGTCAAGACCACTTGATTTATTAAAATTGCATGTCGCAAGGCTCTAATTTAGGACCTTTGCTTTTTATTTTATTCATTAACGATATTTGTGATACTTTTCAACATTGTGATTACCATCTTTTTGCCGATGATTTGAAACTTTTCAGAGACATTCGTACTACCGCAGATGTTACTCTTTTACAAATCGATTTGGATAATTTGCACCAGTGGTGCATTCAGATTAGGCTTTTTTTTTGAATATTAGTGAACGCAATATTATGAGTTATAGTCGTAGATCTGAGCCATTCATTCATTCTTATAAAATTGATAAACAATGTTTTTCGCGTCTTTATTAAGGATCTGGGGGTCACTTTTAGTACTAAGCTTGATTTTACACTACATATTAACAACATCGTTTCTAATGCTTTCTTGGTTTTCTTAAACGTAAGACTAAAGATTTTTCTAACGAGCAAGCAATTAAAACGCTTTATTTTTGCCTTGTGCGCTCCAAACTGAAGTACTGTATTCTTATTTGGGATCCTTACTACAATAACAAAATTAAAATTAGTGAGCAAATTCAATCCAAATTTATTTTTTATCTGTGTTACAGAACCCATAACCATGATTTTTTGACGTATTCATACTCTAATTTATGCAAAATTTATCATGTTCCAAACCTTAAGTCACGCCGTGAACTTTTGTGTGTTCTTTTTTTTTTTTATAAAGCACTTAACAATCTAATTGACTGCTCAGATATTATTAATTCCATCCATTTTGCTATTCCAAATCGAACTCTTAGGAGTCATCTGTGTTTAAAAATATTTTCAAAGTTTAATTATGTTGATAATTTTTGTCTTTTTAAATTTTACAAACTTTTTAACTCTCATTGTTACGTTCTGGATATTTTTAATATGTCTTTTAATAATTTTAAGTCTATTTGTTTTAATATTTTAAATGAGTAAATTGTTTTAATTCGTTTGCTGTCTTTTAAACTATTACGAAATTTTAATTCCTTGTCGTGTTTCAGATATTTTTAACATGTCTTTTAATTGTTTTAAGTCTATTATGTTTCAATATTTTGAATGTATAAATTGCTTTATTTGTTCTTATTTACTTGCCACTGTAATTGGATTCGTCTGTTGTGCGCAATACTTAAAAATAAATAAATAAATAAATAAATAAATAAATAAATAAAATATATAGTAAAATTCAGACTAGAAGTCACCCTCACTAATATAATCTTACTTCTCAGAATCTTTCTCTCGATACCTATTAGCAATGCCAGTTGTGAGAAGTTTTTCAAAATTGAAATTAATTGAAAATTACCTAAGATCAACCATGAGTACCCTCAGATTATCCAATCTGGCAATTTTGGCTATAGAGCTTGAAACAACTGATTCAGTCGATATTGATGGCGTTGTGAAAGATTTTGCTATGATGAAAAGTAGGAAAATAAATTTTAGGTAAAGCAGTTTTTTCTCTTTTTTTCCTTTCCTTTTTTTTTTAATTTTAAGTATAAATCTATCAGGAAAAGATAATTATAGCTTTTTTTCCATTTCAATAAAAGATTTAAGAAATGCTACCAGTGTATGCTGTTTAATATTATTCTGCTTAAAATGTTTTCATTTAAGGAAAATATTATCTCTCATATTTCAGTAATTTTAGAAAAAGATTTATTAGAATTTTTCGATCAGCATTTCCTGTTGTGGATGAATACATTAAAATGTAAAACATGGTGTAAATTAAAAAAAGAAAATCATGTTTTCATTCAGTAAAAAATTAAAAATGTCATACTTTCTCGGGCAGGGGGGGGGGGCAGGAGAAAAGAGAAGGGGCGGCAAATATGGTGCATGCCCCGGGCGGCAAAATCCTACGCTACGCCGCTGTATATACTATAAGTTACCATAAAATTCAATATATGTCGGTGGACAATTACCACTGCTTTTATCCCATGGCTTTTGAATAAATGAAACAGCTTGTTATCTAGAGCTTGTTATTGCCTTGCTTTAACATTTCAAAAACAATAACAATTTAACGTTGCCAAATACCATAATTTGAACTTGCGCTGATGTGATTAAATATGAAATCCAATTGTTATAACAAAACGTGGTCGCCACGGAAACAGTAACAATGAAAGTAATCATAAAGAAAATGGCGAAATAAAAGCTTCTCAAACTTTCAATGAAGGCACAAAAAAAAAAACGGGGTTTTTTGTGAAACCTCGCGTTTTTACAGAAAAAACGCCGACGTAGATGAACTCAGAAACCAAAACTCTATCTAAATACAAAATTTTATCGAAATCGTTAGAGCCGTTTTCGAGATCCGAAAAATAAATAAATATATATAAATATACAAGAATTGCTCGTTTAAAGGTATTAGATCTGTAATGCGCAATACTTTTTCAAATAAATGAAATAAATAAACAATGTGATTTAACTACTGCCTGCAAATGGGTTTGAAGTTGTCCATTATGGCAAACGTTTTCCCAACATCCCCCCCCCCTCAGTGCCTGATTGCGGCACAGCCAACCAGGGACGTCATTTCAAGTTTTCCAGGGGGGGGGGGGGCAAAGGGCCCAAACACAATGCAATTTCATCGGAAAACATAAAAGCCACGCCCACTTATATGTAAATACATTAATTTCTCAAAGACGGGGGGGGGGCAATTGACCCCCCTGCCCCCCCCCCTAAATGACGGGCCTGCAGCCAACTAAGTCTAAGACTGGCCAAGCCAATTAAGTCCCATCTTCCTAAGGGACCTCTTTTTTTCTAAAGAACTGATGCACCGCATAAATGAATTGTGTATTTTTAAGGGAAAATAATAATTTATTAATTTAACAGACTAGGCAGAAAACATTAACGGTATAAAGAGCGAACCCAAGTAACATCAACTCATTGGATTTTGCTCGGTCGATCATCGAACTCCTCGTAAACTGATCCCGTAACGCACGATGACATCGTTCCGATCAGTATCCGAGCACGGTTTTCGATGAGCTACTTTTCATCGGAAAGCGATATCCTTCAGATCAACTTTCCGATGAAAAAAAGCCGAGCATCCAAAATTGATCCTTTATTCATCGGCACGGGACTGCACTGCTCGTAAATTGCTCCAAATCTCATTGTATTTCGAGCAAAACTCATCGGATTTTGCTGCTCGGATTCTGTTTGGCCGATGAGACATATTGGAGCAATTCCCGATGAGAACTCATCGAATCCGATCATCGGCCGACGAGAATTTCATCGGGTTTCGATAAATGGCCGATCATTGGCCGATGAGATTATGCTGCGAGGAAAGTTACATCTTCTCTCTTTACATATAGAACTGGGTATTTCTCTCTCTTCGTTTTTAAGACCTACAATTTATTAATATATTTTTCTGAACAAAAATACAAAATGCCGATGCATCGAACCGATTGTAAAAAAAGAAAAAATCCATTAGCATAGTCATTGGAGACTAATGTTAACTTGGAAAGAAAATTGACCAATCTGCTTTAAAAAAAAAAAAAAAAAAAAAAAAAAAATGTCGAGTTTTTCATTGGAGAGGGGAAAAATCAGAATTTTTTAAGTCCTGACGTTTTTTAGCTTTATAGTCAAAAGCGAGTACAATGTTCCTCAAATTTGCTATCAACGGGCCCAGTATAGCTCCAAATTTTGTAATATGCCCAGTTTCGGATTGCTGCGGAAAACTGCAAGATAGCTTACATGTTTTAAAATAAGTAACTTTGCTTTTCAGAAAATATTTTCAAGCTATTTTTATTTTTTAAAACTTTTTTCTATTATATATAGTAATTCACTCAAGGCATAAGTTAGAACACAATGCAATATTACGATGTGCAAAATGAAGTGGTGTGGGATTATAGTGTTGGACAGTGGCTCAAAGTGGTCACCAACAACGCCAAACTTTATTGGGTTTACCAGCTACTGATTTTTTTTTCGGTCTCAAGCTTTGCCTACAGCTTTAATTTTCAAAAATACTTTGGCTATGACTATCTGAGATACATTAAACTTACCTTCTGTTCTGGAACCACGTCTTCACTTGAGTGTCTGATAAATTGAGCCTGTTTGCAAGTTCCATTCGGTCTTGAACACTCAAATATTTCTGCTGCTCGAAGCTCTTTTCTAAAATCTTTGAAAAAAATGAGAAAAGAACTAAGTTCTGAAACTGTAACTGCTGAATAACGTTTGTATACATACAAAATGAGAAAAAGCAGAATTATAAGAACTTATTTTGCCTGTATAATACACTGCAAGAAATAAATGGTGTTTTTACAGTAAATTACAGATAATTTTACAGTAATAAACTGTAAAATTACTAGTTTTACAATTTATTACAGTGCATTTTACAGTTATAACTGGAACCTCTTCTGCCCAGTATTATACTGTTGCTCTTCCAGTATAATACAGCTAACTTTGTGGTAATAAACTGTAAATTTGTAAAAAAATTAATTTTTATGTAATGAAAAAAATATGCTTCTAACTTTTTAAATGCAGCTTGCTGTGTGAATATTTCCCCTTGTTAGGGATTGAATTTTATGCTAAATTTTGTTGCGCAATTCATTGTAGCTTAAGCCAACAAACAAACACACACACACACACACATACACACACACTTTTTTTATACTTATGGATAGGGTTAGCACATTTGTACCGAAGGTGGAAAAACCAAGGAAAAAAACCGGTAAAAACCGTCCTAGTAAAAATACTTTTTGAAACTTTTTTGCAGAAGTGGCAAAAATAGCTCGTTTTATTTTTGGGAAGTTACTGATTTTTAACTAATTTTTACTTTAAGTATTTTTTGATTTTTCAATGCATCTTTGAAACAGGAATCTAAATGTTAACTTTGTAATTTGTACTCTCATAGCGAAATGCTTTTTGGGTGAATACTCTAAATATGAATGTTGATAAAAAGGGAGAGCAAATGACAATTTAAAAAAAACTCGCTGGCTTTAATTTAAAGGCTATGATTTGAGTATTAACAACAGCGCTCATAACCAGGAGTATAGCGAAGGAGGATTGGATTAACCCCCCAGAACCCTTTGTTTTGACACATATTACCAATAGTAATAGTGTTTTATAAAAAAAAAAAAACATGTGATGAACTTTTATAACTCTCCCTCTCCCCCGTAGAAAGTGGATTCTGGCTGTATTAGTGGTTTAACTAAGAACAAATTCAAATATTTCTGTTAATTTTCAACAGAGAAGTAATGGCAAATATGCTATGCTATCAAAACAATAAAAATTTGAAAAGAAACGAACTACAATTAGTATGTATTGCGAAAAAGTAGTTTAACATGAGAATAATAGTTTAATATGATTTTGTATATTGCCCTATAGTTAAACTGTTATTCTCGTATTAAACTTTAAGTAATGTTAATAATTGAAATAATTTCATAAAATGGTTGACTCTCATCAAATAGAATTGAATTTTCTACGCCATAATGTTTTGAGCAATGACAAATCGCTATTTATTTTCATTTTCGACTTCATTTTTCGTGTTTTTCCTTCTTCAGATTGAACTCGAAGTCTTCCACAGGGTACGTCCCGGTGCTCCACACCCTGGGACGTCCACCGGCCCCGGATCCTTCGGGCAGTGATGCCCATGTCCTGCACACACACACGATCACATGGCAACACACGCACATAACCGCTTACACATACATATATTTGCCAATATACTTCTACACTCAACGCATACACAACCCTATCACAATTGAGAAAAACATTATTTGAATTCAAGATGTCAAAATTTAAATTATTTATTCATTTATTTATTGAATATATTGAATTTATTTTCTAGTGTGGGAAAGTACCAGGCTTTTACTTATTTTATTCATTTTTTTTCCTTTAACCAATGCAAAGATTAGAATGAATATTTTCAGCTTCAGCTTTTCAATATTACATACACTGCAAAGAATAAAAAGTTGTTTTTACAGTATGATACAGCTAATTTTATAGTAATAAACTGTACAATTGCTAATTTTACAGTAATAAACTAAAATTGCTAGTTTTACAGTTACTGTGTATTTTACAATTTTAAACTGGAACTTCTGCTGCCTATATTATACTGTTGTTTTTAGAAATAATACAGCTAATTTTACAGTAATAAGCTGTAAAACTGCTAATTTTACAGTTTATTACTGTGCATTTCACAGTTTGAAACTGGGACCTCTGTTTCCAGTATTATACTGTAAAAACAACAGTTTATTTTTTGCAGTGTACAGATAAAAAAGAAGAAAAAAATTTATATATTACTTGCAGTTGTTGATCTGTGTACGCAGTTCTCGCTTTTCTCTGCTTTTTAGATTTTAACTTCATGAAACGCTTTTGGTTTCCAGCATCTTCACCTGTAATAAAAGGTGATGGATTGTGGCATAACATTAATAACATAGAATTATGCAGCACTCCCCGTCATCAAATAAAATCCAGAACTCTATTCCAATCATATTTTGTTTGCACCAGTAATGTAACATAAAAAAAAACATGTTTTCCTTTTGAAATAAAAACTTTACCTTTTCATTTAGATGGGGAAGGGGGCAGGGAGCATAATAGTTTAGCAGGGGCGCAATAGTTCATATGCACAGAATACCACACTACACTACAAAAAACGAACTGTTGGTTTTACAGTATAATACTGGCAGCCGAGGCTCCAATTTAAAACTGTAAAATGCAGTTATAAACTACACTGTTCGACAAAAAAAAACCTTGAAAATGCTTCTGGTATTTTAAAGGCTGATTCTTATGTAAAATGACCCCCTGAATCCGAATATGACCCCCGTTTTCCCCCATCACGTCCCAATTTTTTTTTAAACGCCCCCCCTTTTTTTTCATTTTTCCTTAGTTTCAGGGCTATTATATTTTTTTTGGAGGGGAAAGGGCCTTATATTCACCAATAAATTTTTTTGAAGGTCAAGAGAGACTCAAAGTTTAAAATCATGAGCACCGAGAAAAAATCTGGGAACTTGGGGGGGCGTGGCCCCCCAAAATATTTGAAAAATCACCAAAAACGATCTTTTTATTCTAGTTTCTTTAAAAAGACTTTTAAAACATTTTTTTCGGTGCAGAACCAGAGTATAGGATCCGCTCCTATGGCTCCTGGGTCAGAAAAAATTTTCACGCTGTAAAATTTTTAAAAAAAAAATAAAATAATGCTTTAAAAATCGTACTTTGCACTCGAGTTTTAAAGCAGGTCTTCAGCCAAAAAAAAAAAAAAAACAAAATTGTGGCTGATTCTTATGTCAAATGACCCCCTATTTCCAAATATGACCTCAGTTTCCCCCCTCCACACCCTCTTTCCAGAGAGTCCCCCCCCCCCCAATTATGAGTCATTTTACTAATTCGGAGGGGAAAAGTACATTACGTAACCCGTTAACATAATTCTAAAAGGCAACAGAGGTTCAAAGCTCAAAATCATGTACATGTGTAACAAAAATATAAACTAGGGCGGTATACCTCCCCCCTCCCCCCCCCCCCCCGCAAAAAAAAAAGAAAAGAAAATTAATTCAATACTCTGATTTTTCACAAAAAAAAAAAAAAAAGGTTTAAAATGTCTCTTAGAAAAACAAGAAAAGAAGATTTTTTTTTTGGGGGGGGGGGGGTACACCGCCATAGTTTATATTTTTGGTACACATGTACATGATTTTGAACTTTGAACCTCTGTTGCCTTTTAGAATTATGTTAACGGGTTACGTAATGTACTTTTCCCCTCCGAATTAGTAAAATGACTCTGAATTGGGGGGGGGGACTCTCTGGAAAGAAGGGGTGGAGGGGGGAAACTGAGGTCATATTTGGAAATAGGGGGTCATTTGACATAAGAATCAGCCACAATTTTGTTTTTTTTTTTGACTGAAGACCTGCTTTAAAACTCGAGTGCAAAGTGCGATTTTTAAAGCATTATTTTATTTTTTTTTTAAATTTTACAGCGTGAAAATTTTTTCTGACCCAGGAGCCATAGGAACGGATCCTATACTCTGGTTCTGCACCGAAAAAAATGTTTTAAAGGTCTTTTTAAAGAAACTAGAATAAAAAGATCGTTTTTGGTGATTTTTCAAATATTTTGGGGGGCCACGCCCCCCCCCAAGTTCCCCGATTTTTTCTCGGTGCTCATGATTTTAAACTTTGAGTCTCTCTTGACCTTCAAAAAAATTTATTGGTGAATATAAGGCTCCTTTCCCCTCCAAAAAAAATATAATAGCCCTGAAACTAAGGAAAAATGAAAAAAAAGGGGAGCGTTTTAAAAAAAATTGGGACGTGATGGGGGAAAACGGGAGTCATATTCGGATTCAGGGGGTCATTTTACATAAGAATCAGCCTTCAAAGTACCAGAAGCATTTTCAAGGTTTTTTTTTGTCGAACAGTGATATTAAATAAAAATTAACTAAATTAAATATACATAAAAATTTACTTATTGATTTTTATGCCATCACAATATGTAGGGGGAAATGTCTGCATAAGTTTTCAAAATATTTAACTATAACCTGTCTATATCAATATTTAATTAAGTTAAAGTCTTAGATCTTAAGTGCTTAGTGGTTAGTTGTTTTTCAATTGTTATCAGCATAGAAATGAGAATGTTTCTCCTTTTTCCTGTTGATTTCATACTTATTTGCAAATAAAAAGCATTGGTCTTCAGTAGATTAAATTAAAAAGTTAAAACCGTCTGTGCATGAATGAAAAAAAAAAAAAAAGTTTCATCTCAAGTCCAACAGAAACATTTTTTTATTAAAAACACATTTTATGCAATCGACAAATTCTATTTCTCAAAAGAAGTCAACACCAGTGTAAACTCCTTCCGAGAGATATGGAAACTAATTACCACATTGCAAACCATCGAAAACAGTTTGCTCAGTGTGTCAAAACACCATAAAATCTTTTTTCGAAACATTTTGTAACAGACCGACCTTAAACGCCGAACTCTGCTGAAGTGTGGAAAATGGGAAAAAGGAAAAATCTACAATCACACACACACTCCCTCACACATACGACTGTGTACAGAAGATACCGTTATATTTTACGCTCTGCCGTTCACACGAACTTAGAAGAATACGACGCCAACGGCTTGTTCGAGCATGATAGCCCATCGCCATCATTTGATGATTTCGTTTTCCAGTTGAATCGTTCCGCCGGCAATTTGTTAGCTGGAACCGTATCGCTTTTATTTGTTTACTCAGTCGGAAACGAAAGCTATAGATTGATTGGCTTTGGGACTCGCAGACGATTTTTTTTTTCAGGGACAAGAAATGATTGCGAAATGGGTTATGTGCCATACCTCAGCACAAATAATTGGTTTACACTTGATTGAAAATGTGATATAATAGCTGGAATGGGTTGATGTCTTCTTTTTCAGCGGCAGACAGATGATATGATAAATGTGGATTGCTGGCTGTCGGGGGCTTTATTACGAATGATGCTTGTTGTTGTCATGAAGAAATAATACCGTTAATGTTATACCGTTGTTGTTAATATTCTAGCAGTCTTAGTTTGGTTTTTATTAAACAATCTGTACCTCAGAACCAGAACGACGTAAGTCCAAAAATGACGATTTTCACTTTTTTTGCTGCATTGTATGTAGAATCTTATTCCGCTTCGACTTATGAGAACGTTATTCTTTCAAAAAAATTCTTTTGCAATCATTTAGCTTTATTAAAAGAGCACGAGTCCCATCCTTTGCATGCATCCGACAATCGTTTTCGCCCTCTACTGAAAAGTAACGAAAATGGACTTACGTTACATCGCACAAACCGTAAGGTTACTGCTCTTTTGTAATGTACTTGTTTCAGAATCGGTGTTTAAACAGGGGTGCTCAACTGCGGGCGTTGCACAGTACACAGACTCCGCCATTAATATTTTCATGAGTGTTTAGCTCTTGTTTGGGAGGCAGGGGCTTTTGCTCATGAAGGGCTTTGTAGTACTTAAAGAGAAGGGTGCGCCTTTGCTCCTGTCTGCAATGGCCACACCTGTTTAAAAACGTCCGTGTGCGTTGAACTCTCTTTTGGTCCTTGGGGTTGATAAATTTTTTTGCCTTTATAATTTTAGAAATAATTTAATTTGTCCACTGATGGGAAAATATTTTGTAAAAAATTTGTAGATAAAGTAAATTTTACTTACCCTTTGCAAACTGATGCATCATTTTTCACTTTTTTTCTGATTGTTTATGTGTTTACAATTAATCTGTAGCAGTTTCTTTACCGAAGACCTTTTCGAAATAATAAGCCAAAAAAAAAAGGATTTTAATCAGCAATTAATTAATTAAGCGTTTAATTATTAGATAATCATTGTGTAATTGAAACTTTGAGATATTTTTCTTGTTACTCGAGGCAGTTTTTAAATTGAACCCAATAAAGGCTTTAAATCAGCATCGCATGTTCTGTTCAATTCTTAGATTTGGTGATTGTGTTACTGAAACTTTGATACTTTTCATGTTACTTGAGGCAGTTCCTAAATTGAACTGAATATTGGCTTTAAATCAGCATCGCATGTTCAAATCTTATATTGATGGTTGGGTAATTGAAATTTTGCGATACTTTTCCTGTTACTTTTTTCAATTCAACGTTTGTGATACATTTTGGTCTACCAGGAAATAGTTCATTGATATTATTAAATCCAGAAAACCTTCTTCCCTTCGTGATAGCTGTCATTTCTACCACAAAAAGTCTGAAGTTGCTGATCAAACAGAACACTTTCGAACATAAAAGGCATCTGAAAATTTAAACGCAAAATCATCGCGCCATTTTCAGATCATAACACGAAGTGAGTACACATGCAAAATTTATATTCACTTAGAGGAAAACACAAAACACGCAAAATTCGCATTTTTTTTTTTCTTTCAAAGCTAGGTTCTATTCTTTTACACTCGCTGCGTTCTATTTTGAATGATATTTTGTTGCACTAAATGGCAACCCAAACAAGAGCATTTAGATATAATCGTCGAAATGAAAGAATACGGCGGAAGCTTAACAACAATGTGCTATTATTGTTGTTAATCTTCTCTTAGTTTCGCTTCTGTTTAAATAAGGAAAGTGAAAGACTTTTAAATGGTCATAGTTCATCGTTACCGTGACTACAAATTTGTGCCTGAAAAGTGATTTTTTGCCAGTTTTCCTTATGTAGCTTTATCATGCGCTTTATATTCAAGTTAGAATGAAATGAGAGTTGAGTTGTGTCTCTGTAATTTTATTTTTCAATGAAAATGCATTTACCTTTGCCAGAAAGTTTGGATTAAATTAGTGGTTCCCAAAGTGGCCCACAGGGATCCCCAGGGGTCCCCCAGAGTTTGGAAGGGGTCCACATAAAGAAAAGAAAACATTGGGGGTCTACAAGATGCAAATAGGGATAATGCCGTTGATGCACTAAATTCACTCCCTCCCACTTACAGCAGTCTTCTTTTTTCCCTTGTACACCCATGTCGTGAAAGGATGGATATTATCTTATTTAAGTTCTGTACCATCATCATTATTATAAAAGTATGAATTAAAATGTTACGTTTTTGTTTTCATCTGTTTACTTTAAATTTAAATAATAGAACAATAATAGAACTTAACCATTTAATTCCCGGTTTTTGAATGTCTGAGTTCTGTTGTTACGCTTTCTGATTAGTTTTGGAATGACTCCTTAGGAGGAAGTCCACGGAATAAAAAAGTTTGGGAACCCCTGGATTAAATGAATAAAAGAACAGCAGTGTTTAAACAATGTTAGAGGTAGGAACTGGAAGTATGAATTGTTTGATTTGTCAAACCAATTTAAAAGCTTATAAACTTGATTTTTGACTCCGTACGCCATATTAGGGTAAAGGGGAGGTGGGAAAGTTGAGGTAGAGACAGAATCAAACTACACCAAACAATCGGAAAAAAGGTGATCCGATGAAATACATTGTATGCAGCAGTTTGCGCAAAACATCGTGTAACGAAGAGTTTTGTAATCATTAATTTTCGCTATTAAAAAATTATATTTCAAAACTAAACCTATTTTTTTACCAATCACAAAAGTCCATTTTTTGTGGATAAATAAGATTTTAAAAAATAAAACCAATGCACTATTTTATAAAATAAAGTCGAAAATTACGGCGTCTTTCCCCAATCTACTTTACTGAAAGTAGCAACGAAAAGCCAGCATACTGAAAATGGATTATACATTTCATTCATTTTCAATGAAGTCACCATTTACGGAATTTGAAAAGGAACCATAAAAGTACAAAGTTAATCACAATTGTTACAATTACGTGTAATAGTTACACTTTTGTCCAATTTTAAAGTACACACCATGGTTTTCAGTTTTCTTTCTTCACTTAATAAGTTTCTTTGAATTCAGTAGCCACCAGGGTATTATTAAGTTCCACGAGAACATGAAAACGCTGATGGTGGTAACCAATCTGTTTTGCATGGAGCGTTTTGTCCAACCAACAAAAGCTCCTAAACCGCCATTCATCAGCCAATCCTTTCACAAGTAGATTGTACCACAATTGAGGTTGACCACAACTCTTTTCATGTTTCTTAAAAATTTACGACAGAGCCACTGTTGGTGTCATTAGTTTACGAGGGGTGGGGTGTGTAGTCGTAAATTATATGAAGGAATTTAGTGAACAGTAGAAGAACCTGGAACCGAAGGACGTTTTCTTTGTTGTGAGCATTTTTATGATGATTTAGTCAATGTCTTTTAGGCATTTTAAGATCGTGGGAAGAATATTTTTAGCAGTAGATAATTCCCATCGTTATTGTCCAGCTTTACTGAGTTCCATTGAATCAAGGAAAAAACTTAGCAAGTTTGCCAGCGTAAAAAAGGTGCAGCGATTTTACGAACTGCTAATGATGAAGTACTTTTCGTAATGCGAAGCTGGCTGTAAGATCAATTTTTAAGGATAACTTGGGAAAAGAGCTAGCAGTTAAAAGCTCCGTGAAATCTTGGTTTAAAGTTAGTCAACATATCTCCGGTTGGCCAAGAATGAAAGCAGTAGCTGAATTTCGCCTATACTGTAAAAAAGGAATGTTGCTTTTACAGTATAATACAGCTAATTGTATAGTAATAAATTGTAAAAATGGCTAATTTTACAGTAATAAACTGCAAAATTGCTAATTTTACAGTACTAAACTGTACAACAGCAATTTTACAGTGATAAACTGTAAAACTACTAATTTTACATTTTATTTCAGTGCATTTTACAGTTTTAAGCTGGAATCTTTGCTGCCAGTATTATACTGTTGTTTTTCCCTTATAATACAGCTAAATTTTACGGCAATAAACTGTAAAATTGCTAAAATTCCTAGTTTAATAGTTTATAACTGCATTTTACAGTTTTAAATTGGAGCCTCGGCTGCCAGTATTATACTGTAAAACCAACAGTTCGTTTTTTGTAGTGTAGTGTGGTATTCTGTGCATATGAACTATTGCGCCCCTGTTAAACTATTATGCTCCCTGCCCCCTTCCCCATCTAAATGAAAAGGTAAAGTTTTTATTTCAAAAGGAAAACATGTTTTTTTTTATGTTACATTACTGGTGCAAACAAAATATGATTGGAATAGAGTTCTGGATTTTATTTGATGACAGGGAGTGCTGCATAATTCTATGTTATTAATGTTATGCCACAATCCATCACCTTTTATTACAGGTGAAGATGCTGGAAACCAAAAGCGTTTCATGAGGTTAAAATCTAAAAAGCAGAGAAAAGCGAGAACTGCGTATACAGATCAACAACTGCAAGTAATATATAATTTTTTTTCTTCTTTTTTATCTGTACACTGCAAAAAATAAACTGTTGTTTTTACAGTATAATACTGGAAACAGAGGTCCCAGTTTCAAACTGTGAAATGCACAGTAATAAACTAAAATTAGCAGTTTTACAGCTTATTACTGTAAAATTAGCTGTATTATTTCTAAAAACAACAGTATAATATTGGCAGCAGAAGTTCCAGTTTAAAATTGTAAAATACACAGTAACTGTAAAACTAGCAATTTTAGTTTATTACTGTAAAATTAGCAATTGTACAGTTTATTACTATAAAATTAGCTGTATCATACTGTAAAAACAGCTTTTTATTCTTTGCAGTGTATGTAATATTGAAAAGCTGAAGCTGAAAATATTCATTCTAATCTTTGCATTGGTTAAAGGAAAAAAAATGAATAAAATAAGTAAAAGCCTGGTACTCTCCCACACTATAAAATAAATTCAATATATTCAATAAATAAATGAATAAATAATTTAAATTTTGACATCTTGAATTCAAATAATGTTTTTCTCAATTGTGATAGGGTTGTGTATGCGTTGAGTGTAGAAGTATATTGGCAAATATATGTATGTGTAAGCGGTTATGTGCGTGTGTTGCCATGTGATCGTGTGTGTGTGCAGGACATGGGCATCACTGGCCCGAAGGATCCGGGGCCGGTGGACGTCCCAGGGTGTGGAGCACCGGGACGTACCCTGTGGAAGACTTCGAGTTCAATCTGAAGAAGGAAAAACACGAAAAATGAAGTCGAAAATGAAAATAAATAGCGATTTGTCATTGCTCAAAACATTATGGCGTAGAAAATTCAATTCTATTTGATGAGAGTCAACCATTTTATGAAATTATTTCAATTATTAACATTACTTAAAGTTTAATACGAGAATAACAGTTTAACTATAGGGCAATATACAAAATCATATTAAACTATTATTCTCATGTTAAACTACTTTTTCGCAATACATACTAATTGTAGTTCGTTTCTTTTCAAATTTTTATTGTTTTGATAGCATAGCATATTTGCCATTACTTCTCTGTTGAAAATTAACAGAAATATTTGAATTTGTTCTTAGTTAAACCACTAATACAGCCAGAATCCACTTTCTACGGGGGAGAGGGAGAGTTATAAAAGTTCATCACATGTTTTTTTTTTATAAAACACTATTACTATTGGTAATATGTGTCAAAACAAAGGGTTCTGGGGGGTTAATCCAATCCTCCTTCGCTATACTCCTGGTTATGAGCGCTGTTGTTAATACTCAAATCATAGCCTTTAAATTAAAGCCAGCGAGTTTTTTTTAAATTGTCATTTGCTCTCCCTTTTTATCAACATTCATATTTAGAGTATTCACCCAAAAAGCATTTCGCTATGAGAGTACAAATTACAAAGTTAACATTTAGATTCCTGTTTCAAAGATGCATTGAAAAATCAAAAAATACTTAAAGTAAAAATTAGTAAAAATTCAGTAACTTCCCAAAAATAAAACGAGCTATTTTTGCCATTTCTGCAAAAAAGTTTCAAAAAAGTATTTTTACTAGGACGGTTTTTACCGGTTTTTTTCCTTGGTTTTTCCACCTTCGGTACAAATGTGCTAACCCTATCCATAAGTATAAAAAAAGTGTGTGTGTGTTTGTTTGTTGGCTTAAGCTACAATGAATTGCGCAACAAAATTTAGCATAAAATTCAATCCCTAACAAGGGGAAATATTCACACAGCAAGCTGCATTTAAAAAGTTAGAAGCATATTTTTTTCATTACATAAAAATTATTTTTTTTCGGTAGCTTCATCAGTTGCTGTTGCTGTAATATTAGCAAATTTACAGTTTATTACCATAAAATTAGCTGTATTATACTGGACGAACAACAGTATAATACTGGCAGAAGAGGTTCCAGTTTAAAACTGTAAAATTGTAAAACTAGCAATTTTACAGTTTATTGCTGTAAAATTAGCTGTAATTTACTGTAAAAACACCATTTATTTCTTGCAGTGTATTATACAGGCAAAATAAGTTCATATAATTCTGCTTTTTCTCATTATGTATGTATACAAACGTTATTCAGCAGTTACAGTTTCAGAACTTAGTTCTTTTCTCATTTTTTTCAAAGATTTTAGAAAAGAGCTTCGAGCAGCAGAAATATTTGAGTGTTCAAGACCGAATGGAACTTGCAAACAGGCTCAATTTATCAGACACTCAAGTGAAGACGTGGTTCCAAAACAGAAGGTAAGTTTAATGTATCTCAGATAGTCATAGCAAAAGTATTTTTGAAATTTACCGAAAAAAAAGAGACCGAAAAAAAAAAAAAAATTCAGTGGCTGGTAAACACAATAAAGTTAGTGGCTACATTGGCGTTGTTGGTGACCACTTTGAGCCACGGTCCAATGCTATAATCCCACACCACTTCATTTGCACATCGTAATATTGCATTATGTTCTAAGTGAATTACGGAATAATAGGAAAAAGTTTTAAAAAATAAAAATAGCTTGAAAATATTTTCTGAAAAGCAAAGTTACTTATTTTAAAACATGTAAGCTATCTTGCAGTTTTCCGCAGCAATCCTAAACTGGGCATATTACAAAATTTGGAGCTATACTGGGCTTGTTGATAGCAAATTTGAGGAATATTGTACTCGCTTTTGACTATAAAGCTAAGAAACGTCAGGACTTAAAAAATTCTGATTTTTCCCCTCTCCAATGAAAAACTCGACATTTTTTTTTTTTTTTTAAAGCAGATTGGTCAATTTTCTTTCCAAGTTAACATTAGCCTCCAATGACTCTGCTAATGGATTGTTTCTTTTTTTACAATCGGTTCGATGTATCCGCATTTTGTATTTTTGTTCAGAAAAATATATTAATAAATTGTAGGTCTTAAAAACGAAGAGAGAGAAATACCCAGCTCTATATGTAAAGAGAGAAGATGTAACTTTCCTCGCAGCATAATCTCATCGGCCAATGATCGGCCATTCATCGAAACCCGATGAAATTCTCGTCGGCCGATGATCGGATTCGATGAGTTCTCTCGAGAATTTCTCCAATATGTCTCATCGGCCAAACAAAATCCGAGTAGCAAAATCCGATGAGTTTTGCTTGAAATAAGATGAGATTTGGAGCCGTTTACGAGCAGTGCAGTCCCGTGCCGATGAATTTAGGATCAATTTTGGATGCTCGGCTTATTTTCATCGGGAAAATTGATCGGAAGGATATCGCTTTCCGATTAAAAGTAGCTCGTCGAAAACCGTGCTCGGATACTGATCGGAACGATGTCATCGTGCGTTACAGGATCAGTTTACGAGGAGTTCGATGATCGGCCGAGCAAAATCCGATGAGTTGATGCTACGTGGGTTCTCTCTTTATGCCGTAAATGTTTTCTGCCTAGTCTGTTAAATTAATAAATTATTATTTTCTCTTAAAAATACAAAATTCATTTATGCGGTGTATCAGTTCTTTAGAAAAAAGGGGTCCCTTAGGAAGATGGGAATCAGTTGGCTTGGCCAATCCTAGACTTAGTTGGCTGTGCCGCAATCAGGCACTGAGGGGGGGGGGGGATGTTGGGAAAACGTTTGTCATAATGGACAGCCTCAAACCCATTTGCAGCAGTAGTTAAATCACATTATTTATTTATTTCATTTATTTGAAAAAAGATTGCGCACTACAGATAAATAAACTTACTGTAACAAAAAGCCAATATATGATATACAATAACAATTAAAACAAATTATACATTAAAAATCTTACAACATGAAGGCTTAAAATTATAAAGTGACGTATTAAAAATATCTAAATCATGACTATGAGTATTAAAATGTTTAAAATTTAAAAAGACAAAAATTATCATCATAGTTACACCGCGTAAAAAACAGTCTTAAAATATCAGTGACTTCTAAGAGTCCTATTTGAGACAGAAAATCGGTTGAAATTAATAATATCAGAGCAGTCAATTGCATTATTAAGAACTTTATAGAAAAAAAAAAGAAGACACAAAAGTTCACGGCGTGCTTTAAGCCTGGAAACTTTGTAAATAGTACACAAAGAAGAAAATGAACAAGTCAAAAAATTATGTTTATTTGTTCTGTAGTAAAAGTAATAAATAAATTTAGATTGAATTTGCTCGAGAATTTTTGTTATAGGGATCCCAAATAAGATTACACTAAGACTATTATGTTTAAGTTTAGAGTGAAGTATTAAAATTAGAACTAAGTCGCCGAAAATTCAGTTTTGCGAGAAAAGTAGCGTCGAGACTCTGCCGGACATGGGGCTCATAATTAGATGCAGTAATTCCTCCCCATTAAACAGCTCTTATTAGGCAAGACTGCCCAATTATCCGGCCGCGTCCGTTCCTGCAACGACCCATTTAACCCGAGCCTCGGTTTCAGCCCCAAGGATCGGAGAGCCCCGGCCGGAAGGCCATTACTTGAAAGCCCCGCATTAGGGGCAGGAAGCCCATCTTTAGGGCGCTCAGGAAAATTCCCTGGCACCACTAAAACGGGAAAATTTTGCGCCCCACCATCACTTCCGGTCTCGGGCCGGAAGCAGAGGGAAAAACGTGGCCTTGTTCGGGGCTGTGCGGCGTTTTAGAATGCGTTTGTTTATTTTTTGCTTGTTGTTATTATTCGGAGAGTTTGCTCGTATATTTTATTTCGTTGTTTGTGTCTCCAGAGAAGTGTTTTTTTTTTCTTTTTTCGGGCTTGGAGGAAGAAAAGTTTCGTCGTGGAATGGATGAGAAAATTTAATGGGTATTGAAAAAGTGTTACGGATGCCAGAACGCCTTTCACGATGCATTTATTCCTGATGAAATTTCGCAATTGTGGGAGGAAAAAGATTGAGCATGTGATGAGAGTTTGGCATACTGGGTGTTTATAAAATCTTGCGCTGATGAAGAACATTTGATTAGTAGAAACTATTTAAGATTAATACACTTTTTTTAAAATCTTTTCCCCATCAAGTTTTTCGCAATTGGTACAAAAAAAAAAAGAATAGAAAAAAAAAGGAACGTGTGTGGCGATAACACCAAATGCTGTGAATAGCGTCTAAAAAAAAGCAAAACTTTCAGGGGCCACCACAAGGTTTTCTCTTTTTTTTCGTAATTTAACCTCAAACAGCTTTTGTTTTGAAGACATATTGCCAATTGAAGTGCTTGGGAGATGAAGGGGTTAATTGACAAAACAAGAAATTGCGAGCAATTAAAGTTCAAAGTTTTATTGTTGCAGTTGTTGCAGCTTTTTTTGTTCTTTGTTTTTGTCGTTAGTGTGCGTATGAAACTGGTCTAATGACATTTACTTTTGATGCACCAAGTTTTATTTGCTTACCTGTATCCATTGCCTACCATTGTCCAGAGTGTTCATTTTTCAAAATGAAAAATAGCCCCTTCATCCTCCAAGTCCTTCAATTCTGATATGACGATTTATTCCTGCATAAGGACTGTCATACCCCCACCTCCAGGAGGTGTATCTTCAGGGCCCTTATGTCATGGGATCCCCTCGCAATGGCGACATGGTTAATCCACCACTGCCTTCGACGTTTAGTACACTTTTCTTTCCATTGTGATTACAAACAATCTGACAGATATATTTTTATTCGGCAACTTTTACCCGAGAATTTGAGTTTTTAAATACTTACGGAATATAACTTTTGCTACTACTCAAATTTCCAAGCTAAAAATATCCACGCTGGAATTATAGTAATGCTGTGCATTTCCATTTATGCCTACAATTATCATTGATGCTAATCATGAAATTTATCAACATTTTGCACAGAAGGAGCATTTCCGCCTTCAAAGAATAAGCATGAAGTCTATGTTTCAAATAGTTGCAATTCTATTCAATGATAGCCACTTCATCTAGAACTCATTTAAGCATTCAAATCCCACACAGTTATTCCTGACTCTGTTCGAAATATTCCAGTAATTATTCCTTTAATGTCTACAAATTCTTAATCAGTCCCTTCGTTATTATATCTTATTTTAACCAGAAATCTCTTGTGCATCGATGCAGGCACTTAGCAAATCAGACAGCCAAGATGGATATTCAGTTTAGAACTATGAACCCTTCCTGTATCATTGATGCGCACGCATCGGACAAACTTCCATTCAAGGAGGCGTTCGAAAGAGCCTGTTATTAATATGTTTAACTTCCGCAACTGAACATTCCATAACTAACCATTGATTCCTCTTCAGCGTTCGCCGTCCAATCAGGGCCGACCATGCTTTTGAGAACTATCCGTCTGGAATGTCTGTTCGGTGACAAGTTCTGGCGTCAGCCATTTTGTTGACTGTTTCTCCTGTTCTGCCGAAAATATTGTCCTTAATCACAGTGTTTATATCAGAGAAAGTATTGTATTTTAGGACTCTTACCTCATCTTAATATATATATTTTTAGCTTATTTAGAATCAGGTTCTTAAATTAACAACTGCAATTCGAATCAAGTTAACAAGGAAGAATTAGACAGAGGTTTACCAGAAAGAATTAGAGTGAGGTCTACTATCAAGAATTGGACGGACTTTTAAAATCAAGAATAGGAGTGAGGTTTACAATCCAGAATTGCAGTGAGGTTTACAAACAAGAATTGCAGTGAGGTTTACAATCAAGAATTAGAGTGAGGTTTACAATCAAAAATTAGAATCAGCTTTACAATCAAGAATAACCTTTGCAATCAATAACTAAAGTCAAGTCTACAATTGAAATATACACTGAAGTGACAAAAGTCATGGGATAGCAATATGCAAATTTTCAGATGGCAGTAGCATCGCATAGAACAGGTATAAATGCGCAGTGCTTTTACAGAGCTTTCATTTCTGTTCAAGTTATTCATGTGAAGAGGTTTTAACGTGATGATGACCGCACGACGTGAATTAACAGACTTTGAACGCGGAATGTTAGTTGGAGCTAGACGCATGGGTCATGCCATTTCGGAAATCGTTAGAGAATTCAACATTCCCAGATCCACTGTGTCAAGAGTGTGCCGAGAGTATGAAATTTCAGGCATAACATCCCACCATGGACAGCGCAGTGGTCGACCGCCTGCACTTAAAGATCGAGACCGGCGACGTCTGCAAAGAGTCGTAAATTCTAACAGACAAGCAACACTGCGTCAAATCACCGTAGAAATCAATGTGGGACGTACAATGGACGTGTCTGCTAGAACTGTGCGGAGAAATTTGGATTTCTTGGGCTATTCCAGCAGAAGACCGACTCGAGTGCCTTTACTGACAGAACGACATCGCTTGCAGCGACTCTCGTGGGCACGTGAGCATATCGGTTGGTCCCTAGATGAATGGAAAACCGTGGCCTGGTCCGATGAGTCACGATTTCAGCTGGTAAGAGCCGATGGTAGGGTTCGAGTGTGGCGCAGACCCCACGAAGCCATGGACCCAAACTGTCAGCAAGGCACTGTTCAAGCTGGTGGTGGCTCCGTAATGGTGTGGGCTGTTTTTTCATGGCATGGACTTGGTCCTCTAGTGCGACTGGACCGAACATTGACTGGAAATGCTTATGTGCAGCTACTTGGAGATCACTTGCAGCCATTCATGGACTTCATGTACCCAAACAACGATGGGATTTTTATGGATGACAATGCGCCATGTCACCGGGCCACAACTGTTCGCAATTGGTTTGAAGAAAATTCTGGACAATTCCAACGAATGATTTAGCCACCTAGATCGCCCGACATGAATCCCATTGAGCATTTATGGGACACCATCGTGAGGTCTGTTCGTGCCCAAAATCCTGCCCCATCAACGCTTTCACAATTATGGACGTCTATCGAGACAGCATGGCTCAATATTCCTGCAGAAGACTTCCAACGACTTGTTGAGTCCATGCCACGTCGAGTTGTTGCACTTCGCCGGGCAAAAGGAGGGCCGACACGATATTAAGAGGTATCCCATGACTTTTGTCACTTCAGTGTATATCTAAATACATTCACCAACACATTTCTCAGAAGTATATTTTTTCCCAATAAAAGCAATCGAACTAAAAATTTGTGAAGCATTTAAAATAGAACTACAAACTCTGCCATACTACACTACCATGTTGTACTTAGGACATACTTCGTGATTTAGAGAGCAGACATGATCTAATTTCATGCTGATGAGAGACAACATTTAGTCACTACATGAAGAGTGATACCTTTTAATTATTTTAGAAACATTTGAAAGTTCTTGCAAAATAAATACAGAGAAGTGAGAAAAGGGAAGTTTTCTATTAAAAAGATCCTGTAAAGCGAAAGAAAAGCTATTTAGGTAGCCTTACTACCATCATGAAAATTGTAATTTGTTTTGAAAATGATTGCTCTGCAAGACCATTTTTGAGAAATCAAAATGGCATATTAAAAATATGCCATTCTAATTTCTCAAAAATGCAGTTGTCTGGAGCCCACTTTATTCAAGCAAGTCTAAAGACCTTTACAGTTTTCTATGATAGTGCCTCATTTCACATATTGTTTCGTTTTTTACGATTTGCCTTCATCAGGACTTTTAGAAAACAAGATATTTTCAATGAAAAATCGAGCTCTTCGTTTTGCTAGCTAAGCCCGAAACGTGCATTTGTGCTCTAATGTCTTCTCTTTGGTATTCAAAAATATTAATAAAACCATCCCGTGACAAAACACTTGCACAGCTTAGTCAGAATGAAAAGTCAAAAGACAATTGAAAGGGCAAATGGATGAAGGTGATATGTGACACTTTTTGAAACTTACTTTTTACCATGGATGAAGGTGATAAGTCCATCAGTATCATGTCCCTTAGTCACAGAAATGGTTGGCAACTAAGAAAATGACATCATTTTACGCGTTAAGAAAAATCCATAAAAAAAAAAAATAACACAACATTTTTTAAAAAAGCTTTTTCTAAAAATTTAAAAAAATGTCACGTATCACCTTTATCCACTTGCCCTTTAAATGAGTCTTATGTCCAGAATGGTTATGTATGAAAACTCAAAAGATAATTGGTTTTATGTCCAAAATGTGTGTCTACGATTATTCAAAAGATAATCAGTGGTATGTTCAAAACAGTTGTCCATGAAAACTTAAAAGATAGTACGATATCCAAAACAATTGCCTATGAAAACTCGAAAGATAGTTAGTACGATGTCCGAAACGGTTTTCTCTGAAAAATCAAAAGATAGTGCTGCCAAGAGAAACAGAGTCGGACAAGTTTGCTTTTCCTCCTGATCAGGGCTCACCAAAATGGCGGGTCCGAATCACAACCGCCTCCCTGAAAAGTCATCTATCCGGTCATAATCAGGACATGTAACTCCACTATTAGCCATCATCCTTAAGTCCGGTGATTACTTCCCAGTCCGGCAATCCGAGTGGATAAAAGCGCTGACCATAGCCGCGGCGACATGAATTATGGACGAGCCCGCCTCGCCTTTCATCATTTCAAGCTTCGTTAGGCCGCATATGAATGGGCAGCCGATGAAACATTCATGGCCCTCCACCCCCCATCCCTGAATAACCATGAGGGTGCCCCCCTCCCCTCTCTTTTGCCGGACGCCGTCTTTTGCGGTTGCCCGATCCGGCTATCCGATTCGACTCGCACTCATAGCCCCCCTCTGAAGAAGGCGACATATGCAAATCCGACTCCTGGAGAGGAATATTTGGATGTGGATGACCATTCTGTACCCCTGCTAAGAGCAAGAAAAGAGTGTATACACTGTAAAAAATAGATGTTGTTTTTACAGTTTATTACAGCTAATTTTATAGTAACAAACTGTAAAAATTGCGAATTTTGCAGTAATAAACTGTAAAATTGCTGCTTTACAATAGTAAACTGTAAAATTGCTGCTTTACAGCAATAAACTATAAAATTGCTAACTTTGAAATTTATTACTGTGCATTTTACAGTTTTAAACTAAAACCTCTACTGCCAGTATTATACTGTTGTTTTTACAGTATAATACAGCTAACTTTGTGGGAAATTAAGTGCAAAATTGTGGTAATAAAATGTAAAATTGCGGCTTTACGGTAATAAACTATAAAATTGCTAACTTTACAGTTTATTTCTGTGCATTTTACAGGTTTAAACGGGAACCTCTGCCGCCAGTATTATAATGTAAAAACAACACTTCATTTTTTGCAATGTATGAAAAAATTAATATTTGGTTGCGATTTTTCTTTCTAAGCATTTTCTCCGTTCCTCCATAATTTCTTTTGTTTAAAGATTAGAAATCGATATAGGTCTGTTATGTATTCCTATTTTGCTAAATCTAATGTGATCATAACTGTAAATCTAAATCATGAGTTTATTGAATGGTCCTCAGTTGTAAAGAAAAAAATAAATAAAATCAAGAACAAATGCAATTACTCCCTCTTTTTTAAATGGTTAGAATAAGACTAAGTAGATTCAACTTTATTCTACTACCAGTATGACCTTGTAAACTTTATTTGAATTCCACCTAAAGTGAACATCTCGATATTTTGAACACATTTCGATGGTCCCGGTGATACTCCATCGACGTCATATATGATGACCTCTCTATACTTTAAAAGCCATATAATATGAAAACCCCAGTATTATGAACATTCAGTGCCGTTCAATCATTAATTCTCTATGCATAGAGACATTTATAATCAGAACTCAATTCTTATGAATCAAATTCAAAATATTGAAATACATCCATTGTATCACAGTGCTTAGATGGCTTTAAGGAGAAGACGAAGAGAGAAGAAAATAGAATTATTTTCATAGATGGTGCTACATCAGATAAAATTATTCAGCTGAATATTGTGATCCTAAAGTTTCTACCGCTGAACTGAATTTCAAGAGTTAAATCGTAGGATTAAGTAGTATTTAAGATCTTTAAAGCGCTCTTCCAAATTTTTTTTTCCTGAAGATAATTTTCTAGACGAAGGAGGAAACAAATCCTTCAACCGAATTTACCAAGAAGCAACGTCTTGTATGCTGTTCATTGGATATCCACGGCTTAGAATGAAGTAATTCGCTACACAGTACAATGATACTTCTATATAGCAGTGGCGAATTTACCATGTTGCGATTGTAAGGGTCCCCCCACAACATAACGACTTCAACAGGAATCAAAAACTGGAAATGAAAAAATACTTATTTAAACAAAGGTAACCCAACAGAAAACCAAGTCCTCAGATTTGTAAAACCGCCATTGGTATAGAACTGGATTTTCGATTGATATCAAGCAATCAGGAATCGTACCTCCGATTGACCCCCAAGTCTTTGGGGTAATCGAAAACATGATTTCGTTCGCTTACAAACAATCATCTAGTCAAAAACTTATTTTCGTACCCATTTATTTTCGTTGAAATGTTGTCTCGGGCACAATACCACAATGCACAAAATTTAATGTATCATTTCATCAAAAAAAAAAAAGGGGAAAATTTGAATTTTTATAAAAATGTCTAATGGCAAGGCAGGTTACAATTATTAAAGCAACAACTGTGAAAAACAGCTGAACAAGTAGCAAAAGTAAAGCCTGACCGAAATCATTGCCTCAGGCGTTCTCTAGCTCTCCAATAGAACGCATGCCAAAAATTGTAGACCAGTTAGCCGTATAAACACGTTGCCCAGGATGCACCACGAGGGGGATAACTTAATGTTAAAACATTGAAAATCTGAAACACTGACATATTTCCTGACACTGAATATATAACACATATTTTATAACACTGAATTAAACACTGACATATTTCCTGATTTAGTATTTAATGACGATAAAACATTGATCCATAAACAACTGTATGTAATTAATTTGAAAATCAGCACTCTAAGCGCGTTATCCTTTGTTAAAGAGACAAATCTTAAATGCCATTTCATTGCACTTTTAAAAAAAGTAATCCTGAAGTGCCTTCCAGTTCACCACCCCCTCCGACATCGGGATTTTTCTCACAAACGTCTTGAGAAAGAGGGAGAAAACTTCACCCAAACGGCACTCGCCTCACCCCCGGATGACTCCTCCGTCTCCCTTATTTACTCTCAAAAAGCCGTCCCTCGGTTGGCATGGCAACCGCCTCCCGGCCAGTTCCGGCCGCTTCCGTACCGACGCTATTCTCTAATGGCCCCAAATGGAGCTCAAATGGGCCCCCTCCTCGAAATTAATTGCCCGCTTGGAGTGGACTACGCGCCAAAATGGGATTTTCATGCAGCTCCCGATTGGTCCAAATGTGCCGCGGATCCGCTTCACTGGAACACATCCCCCCTCCTCTCCCTCTGGTCCCGACCCCTCTCGCGCCATCATGGCGGTCAGCTGACCTGTGTCCAGTCAGGTTTCCCCTTATCGGGAGATGGATTCGTGGTTTGGAAGCAGGAAGAGATGACCAACATGGCCGATGGTCTTTCGGCGATTAGGTTATTTCCGGAAAATGCTTAAAATTAACATTTGATCAGATGTTTCTTTGAGTAAAAGTAAAATGTATCATTGTATTGAGGAAGAGAAAAGGTGTCATTAAGTCAAAAAAGAAAAAAACAAACTTGATTGCAAATAAAATTATTCAAAAATTTCTATCCTTCAATCAAAATAATGCTGCTATAAAATTTTCAGCCAGAATATTCTTTGAGCGAATGTCGTTTCCCTGATGGTTAAAGTTAAAAGGTTGCCTCAAAACCAAAGAGCGAGAATATTAGATAAACTCATAAATATTTTGTAATGTTTGTTTTAACTTGATTTTACTCCTTCACCAATCTTGATTCTCCTATATACATTGGGATAATGTTTTTCATTGTTCGTGTTCAGTTGTACAAAATGAGAGGCATAGAATTACCGGATAAATAGTCTGTTTGGTTAGTTGGAATTCCGTCACTTTTGTTTCTTACTGATGTCTTTTAAGCTCATTGACATGGCGGTACAAGAGCTGAAATCCGAAATTCTGGAAAGGGAGTTTATGTTGAGACAGTGTGTCCAGTTACGCTGTTGCCAAATATTAAGTTCGTCATACGTTACTTACGAATATGTGAGTGAGACGAGAGTGAGATTTGAGTATCTCCCTTCGATACGCAGAAATTTTCTTTTTGACTATAGAAAAGAACCAAAACTATACCTCCCTCCGAAATTTAACCATATTCCCCTTAGAAATTTTTTCCTTGCACGCCACTGGTCGTTTATGGGTTAAGATGTTAGCTTACAACTAGACTCGTTAATGTCATTTAGAGCAATCTTATTCAGAGTCTGACTCGCAGCGAAGAATGACCCTTCAGTTATGCTGCTGTCGAATCCTTAGTTCATCGTGTTTTCCAACATTGACAATGTTTACCTCTTTTTAGGTAATAGTAGGCGCTGGATTGAGTTGGGTCACTTATGTAGTCGTTTTTGAAAATTATTCCAACTCAAATCCGTGGCATTTACCCTCTTCTATTACCCCAAAAAGAGGATAAATCTTGTCAATGGTAGATCTCAACTTACCAGATCAGCACTATATGTTATTTCCGAATACAGTTACATTATTTACGAATACATGCAGAGTTGAACACCCTTATAAATTGACCATCTGTCCAGGTAGACCTTGTGGGCCGTGGTGTCCCGATCGGTAAGGATCGGTCGACTCGTAACCTTGGTTCGATTTTAGCTGATCAAAGATCCACCGTCTTCGCCAATGGTGGCTGGGGGCGTTGAAAATGCTCGTGGTCACAAAGTCCTCCAAGTGAATCCATGCCTCTGGGATTACTAAACCAGGGGTTTGCTTGGTCCCTAGTTTGGATTAAAACAAAACAAAACAGAGCGCTCTATCCAACCGGTTAAATCACGTATAGTGGAAGGTGCGGAGTACCCTGGAGTGAAAAGAGTCTAGCCTGACCTCCTTTATCAGATATATAATTATTCATAGTCCTATCTATCAAACTCTATAAGTTAACCATGAAAATATTGCACCACAAGTGGTCAATTTTTATAGGTTTCACTGCATGCTGTTGTTGCTGTTAGCAGGGCCCGATTAAGATATCGGAGGACCATGGCCAAATGCTTTATCGAGGGCCCCCTTGTAGCTCAAACTTGCAATTTTATCCATTGACTAAAACAATTTTAGCCATTTAGGGGTCCCTAAAGTGAGGGAGCACCAGGCCACGACCTAGTTGGCCTGTTCAGTATCCAGGTTTTAGCTGTTAGCTTACATTTCTGAACTCTGTCGGTGTCCTTGAGAGAGCTCTTATTTAGATTCGGACTTGTTGTGAAGAATGACCCTTCAGACCCAGTGACTTGACAGGAAAGGGCCCAGTGAACCGCATTATGCTAATGGTAAGAGTCGTCCCCAGTCACTTATCTGTTCTGGAAACCACTTTCGGGTTGGATGTCTTCCAAAAAACCGCGAACAACAAACGACACACAGAGCAGAAGAAAAGATAAAAAAGAACAGCATCCGCCGCGCAGAGCCCCTTTCAGCCCAGAGTAAAGCTGAGAGCTTTATTAATTGGTAGTTGGATTCTTTGTTCGAATGCAAGCCTCCGAATAAATTACAAGTACCCCAGCACGGCTGTGTGAATCTTCTGTATAAAAGTCATGTATTCCAGTCCTTTTGTCCACTCGGAATGAGCCTTTTGACTTGTCTCGGAGGCCCTTTAGAACATTTTCGGGGTTCTTTTGTTGGGTTTCTGCTCGGATGCCCCGGACGAATATTATTTATCTTGAAGCTTTTATCCAGCAATAAAAACGTTTTACATGCGTCTGCTACAAAAGAGCTCTGACGTAGAAGGGATGAATCTTCTCTTATTTGCAGATGGAGTTGCTAATTACATAAGTAATCTCTGCTTTAGCACGGACCATGATTAAAAGAAAAACCAACAGCCCCGGGTATTAATCACCCCTAATGAGACGATCTGTTTGGAAACTGCTTCCAGTTTATACTGGAGTGTTTTTTAATTATTATTTTGTCTCCGTTGCGCTCTTTTGTTGTTTGGTTTCTTTTGAATCCAGAGGGCTATTTTTGAAAAGCCTGTGCTGAATATTTTACTGGTCAGAAGTGAATGGCTTTCGGCCCTAATAATGGGCTTCTTGTGCAAGCATTGTGAAATGATATTTACCCAACTGTCTTTAAGAGTTATTTTCATGAAAAGTTCGATGATTAAGGAGCCTTTTTTTGTTTTGAATTCTATTAATTTTGAGTTAAAAACTGAATTATCTTCTCTAGAAAGCAGTAAATATTTTTAAAGTCGACTGTGATAAACGACTTCAGGACATCCTTTAAATACTTCCAACAAAGATTTCTTAAACAAAAATAATGTTCGTTTGTAGAAATTAATCATTAAAAGAACCTTTTTGTATTTGTTTTTTGTAAATTAAATTATTTATGATCATGCATAACCAACTACAGGAATCGAGAATAGTTCAACTTTTGCTTAACTTAAAAAGGCTTCAGTTGCCGAGATTTTCATTACTTTTGGATTATTTACTTCAGTATCAGAGTTATGTTTCCATTTTGTCGTTATTTGTTATCTAGTTGTTAACATGTTTGTTTTATTTCACATTCATGTTTCATGTATTCATTTTCATATTATAATTTGGCATTTTTCTTATGTTGATCCACGTTTTCGGTGTTTCGGCCTTTGACATTCTTTCGGTCAAAATATTGAACTTGTTTTGATAGATTTTACTCTCTTTTCTTTAGGTACAGAAAAAAGTCAGCATCTTGTGTTTTGACTGGGAAAATAATATTATCCGACTTAAAAAAAAAAGTTAAAAAGAACATTTAAAAGGCTATTATAAAGTATTTTCATGCTTTGAAAAATTCTATTTCAATTATTACAGTTACAGATTTAGTGAAATTGAAGTAACTACTACTAACACAAAAATAAATATTTGTTGTAGAGCGCCAATTATTCGGACGAAAACTAAGCAAATGTCCAATTAACCAGATTGACCAAGATATCGCTTCCCTGTTTTCTCCTGTTTCTTAAATATGATCTGCATAGTACATGTATTACATAAAATAATTTCTACGTGTACTTCTATTTGAAAAATGAAAAAAAAAAAAGTTTTTGTTGAAAAATTAACTTCGCAACACGCACTTTATATTATGCAATCGTCACTAAAACATTGAATTTTTTACAATAAAAAATCAAAAATCTCTAATTTTCTTCATCAGTGTGTATAATTATGTATATGCAGGGCCAGATTACCAATTAGGCACAGTAGGCACGTGCCTAGGGCCTACGAAGGTCAAAGGGCCTACGAAGACCAAAGGTCTTAGGGCTTTGAAAAAAAAATATATTGAAATAAAAATACTCCAAAAACTTATAAACATTTTTATATTATATAGTGAAGGTCAAAATAGTATGTAAATACAAACACAAAAAATACGAATACAAAACGTTTGGTTTACTAAGTAGATCCTAAAATAACTCCTTTTTTCGGGATTTTGACACAGCGAATTCGTGTATTATATCTTCAAAATTAATGCCGCGAGCGACATCACTTTCAATACACAGAAGGCCCAGTGACGAAGTTCTCTCTTGACCCATAGTTGAACGCATAAAATTTTTTATAAGCTTCAACTTGGAGAATGATCTTTCTCCTTCTGCGTGCAGTCGAACCCAATATCGAAAGGTATATGCGCAATGCAATATTAACATTTGGGAAACTTGACACAAGTTTAGCCTTTATTTGTAATTTGATGAGATCCGTTATAGAGGTGGTTTTGGGGTACAAATTTGAAAAAATCAAATACTCATCAACAAAGTTTTCTTCTAAGTCAGACGGATACATTTTTACCAGAGCTTGAGTCTTAACCTTGATAATGTCCTCGGTCAGTGTATTATCCGTATAGTCCGTGGTTCAGCTCCAGAATTGTTGCTAGAAATCAAGTTTCGCAGTAAAAATTTTGGCACGAAAGAAAATACCATTTTTTTGTAAAATTATGCTTAGTAATTACGAGAAAAAAAGTTCTGGAACTAACTGCTGCAGTTGAGTTCGAAAATTGAAATTAAATGAAGAACTTTATCATCTTCGCGAATGAATTTGTTTCTTTTATCGTTGCAGCGTTCAGCAACTCGGAACCAATCATAGACAAGGAAAAAGTAAACATTGTGTTGCTCCGCCAACATTGTCTGCTCGATTGTAGCGTAAAAGCCAAGACGTAAAAGCAATGATTTTGCAGCGGTAAATTTGAGTTCGATGATGGATTGTATAATTCATTACGAAAATAATATAAACGACGAATTGCGGGAAATAACCTAGAAAACAAGCTCTACCATTTTGCGTAGCGCGGAAAATTGGAGTAAATTAAGCTGTAGCCCCGAAACAAACATAACAAAATTCTTACATAGCCTAAATTCATCAGATGGAACACAATATCATAAAAAAACAAGTAAATAACTTTATTTTTACACACAACTGCAGCTTTTTGTTGAATTAGTTCCACAAATTCTGTTAACTAAAGAGCTACTGGAACGAAAAAAAAGAAGCATATGGGCGATTCCACCATAACGTATGTGAATATGTTGCCTCCATTTCCCCCAAGTTATTTGTTATTAGTTCAGGATTAAAAAAAACATTAGTTAATGTTATCTGTTTTCATCTTCTGTAGAAGAATTAGATGGCAATACAATTATTCACTTTTTTTGTAATGATTTATAGTTTTATAAACTTGTAACTCGACAACTGAAAGTCACACGTTTCAAGTTGCTTAACATTTATAAATTAACCATTGAGAATAATTTTAGTGTGTTTACCATCTTAACCGATGCTTTATTTTTGGATGATAAGCTAATAAAAAAAGAACTTTGAAAAGGGAAAATATTGAAAAAATCACACGCTTTACGGTGGAATCGCTTATCTGTGTAACACAAAAAATTCCAGAACAGTAACTGCATGGATATTGTTTTTTTTTATTAGATTTTAATCTCTATTCGATATCAGAATTAATTTTCTTTGCTATTCCCTTTGTAGTCTTCTAATCAAAAAATTTTAATGAATTGACTAAAACAAAATTATATTAGGGTTGGTTAGGGTAAGTGGGTCCCCTTTTTAGAATCGTTCGTTTTTAAGTCTTATACAACAGCTGTAAAGTAGAACAGTTTAAACTTGTTGACTTATTTTATCTTGGACATTATTAATAAACACAAGTTCAGCATTTTTTCCTTAAAAAATGCTTTAAATATTTTTAATTATCGTATTCTTTAAAAAATAACGTGGGGGACCCACTTACTCCTAGGAAGAGGTAAGTGGGCCACCCCCCATTTATTTATATTTAAAGTGAGCATATCTAAAAAAGGGGTTTGCGGGTCCTACCTGATCAAGTATAAAATTTTAGTAGGAAATTTTATTTTGCAAATGTATCCATTAACGAGATATCTACTTACATTTAAATGTGTAGGACATAAAATTTATAAAGCGGAATACAAAGCAATAGTGTCTGTGAAATTCATTAAAAGCCGTTAGGCTTATTTTTTTATTTGACATATAAATTAGAGTTGAATAAACATAATAGAGTCGATTAAGATCATTTTTTGGTGAAAAAAAAATTATATATATATAGGTTGAAAAAAAAAAATGGAAACACTTAATCGTAGCGTCTATTTGAAGTTTGCTGAGGGAGAAACTATCATTTCATCCTTAGTAATAATTCTAACATCACTTACATTAAACCAATAAAAAGTGTAGCTATTTCTATTCTTTCTATCAAATTTAGCAGTTATTTTTTCATTTGTATCATATTCTAAAATTAGAGCTTAATAATACTTTATGGTTTTCTTTGATGCAAGTTTCCCAAATACATAGTAACCAGCTTTTGCAGTTTTTGTAGCTGAACCATCAATTCCTTCTAGATCTGCATCAGTGTCGTTCTAAGTGTCATCTTAGAAATTGCTTCATCAGAACTGCTTTTCATTTTGAAATCATCATTATTATGAGGAGACCCACTTACCCTATAGCGAAGGGACCCACTTACTTTAATAGGGAAAAACTATGGGGTAAGTGGGACCCCTCCCCTTAAACATTTATTAATAATACTTTGCGTAAAAATTCCTATTGCAATGTGTACTTCATGTTAAACTCTACAAGAAAACTTAATAAACATAGAAAAAATAACAAAAACTAACCTTGAAACACTTCTTTGAAAAATGTTGCTTGAATTCGCCAAACAAATTTTT